>QANX01005968.1:0-93455 GCA_003254975.1 Ochetophila trinervis
ATACCATTACGAAGATATATATTCTACCTATTTATTAATTGATATCATAATTTTCTTCAGAAATAATTCAATATGGTAAACATTTATTATTAGAGCTTCACACATATATATCGATAGTAAATTTATTTGTAACTATACTAATTAAAAGAAAATTTGTAATCTCATGTAGACATGGCCTAACATAAAAGAAAAACTCAAGAAAATGTTGGCAAAGAGTATGGAATTAAAAAAGAAAAGCTACAAATTGATCAATGAAATGATTTGGAATTCAGTTGCCAAATTTGGAAATATACTTGGTTTAGCCCAGTTCTGGAGCATAGCTTTAGTTAAGTTTGCTTGATAGTGATAAGAAAGCATTAGACCCTACATGTATTTGAATTTTTTATGTACTTTGTTGAGATGCATATATATAACGGATGGATAATAGTCATTTTTGTAACCCTTTAGGTTGAGGAAGGGCAAACCAAGTTGAGAAAATTAAGGTTTATGAGTTTGCATTGTTTGATCATCAACTACTTCCCTTTTNTTATATTTTTAAAAACTCTTTATCACTTATTTATCGGTTATCAAAGGCAAAGTGAGGTACATGTTCTTGAATAGCTATGCAAAAGAAACTTAGTCATTACTTTCATGGTCGTCTTGTCCTGCCAACTTGATTTTGAAAAAGGATATCATAACCCCTTCTTTAGATGTAAATCTTACGTGCCTCCTTTTGAAAACTTTAAACTTTGCAAGTTTGATATTTATCTACAAACTTTAAACTTTATTTTCTGCTAAATAAAGCTCATTTTACTTTCTGCTTCTCTCTACCAACCCTTGAACCTTTGCTCTTGATGGTGTATGTTAACCATACTCAACCATCAGGAGAAAAGAGGGCAGGTAAACTCATTTTGCTTTAGATGCTCCTCTTAACGCTAATATATATGGATTACTAAGAAAGCCATTCTCTTTCCTGTATACACATATTGATAAAGTTAGTTATTCGTAGAGGGAAAGAAAATATGTTCGTTGCAACAAAACTGACTTATTGGAACAACCTTTTTTTTTTTTTAACTACCTGGTACTAAGTCTGTCACTTTATAAACGTTTTCTTCATTTCAATCTAACAGGATTCTCTCTCTAAAATATGTAAGCGTTGAATATCTTTTACGTACAATTTCCTCATATTAATTCACCCAAACAAATTTCCTCATATTATTATATACAGTAGCATTTAAGTGATAATATTTTCGACTTTCTAATTTAAAAATTAATATACTTAATTATTTAAAATAATTGGAATATTACTATATAAAAAATTGATAAATAATTTGGATTTCATCTTACTAAAAGAAATATTATACTAGCATTACCCAAATAAATTTTAAAAATAATATAACGCATGATTTAGTATATAACTCAACATTAAACAAATATATAACATGCCACATTTTTTAAAGCATTAGAGCATCTCCAATAGAGATTGTAGTATATGTGGCATAAAAATAGAAATTATTTAAATTTAAATGGCATAAATGCACAATCAGTTTAAAAATTATTCTCTAATGCTAATGTACACAAAAATTATTTATGGTTATTAATTAATTATATATTTTATTAAATATTTTTAATTTTTGAACAAATTAAAAAACTTGAGCTTTCAAAATTAAACATTCATTTTTAAAATATTAAAGTTAAATCAGATTGACATTCATTATATACATTATCATTATAATATATATTTTTTTAAATAATATTTATATTTATTTATACAGCATGTCAACTTTAATAATGCACAGTCCATTAAAAATGATTAACTATAATTTATAATATGGGATAATTCATATGGTAATTATCTCTAGTGACAATATTAAATTTTAATTTTGAGTTCAATTATGTTCGGTGTTAAAATTTTCCTCCCAAATTTATATAAAAATATAACTATAATTTCTAAAAATATAAGTTAGATTTTATTTAAACTAATATTAAAAACAAAAACCTTGTCAAAAAAAAAAAAAAAGAAGAAAAAAAAATCTAAAGAAAAGAAAAGAAAAGTGAGTGTAATAGTAATTTTCCCCAATGAAAAACGACAAAACTGAAACCCTTAATGCTACAATCACCGGCCCCAGAGGTCACCTGCCAACCGGCACTCTCCGCGTATAATCATCGAATCCCAAATTCTCTCGCCGGCGAAAGCAACCATCCTTGGCCGTCCGATTTGTTCGTCCGGTACGACCAATAAAGCTTACGCTACCGACTTTAGCCAACGACGTCATCCATGATCTATACAATATAAATTTTTCAATTTAATTTTCAATTTAATTTTTAAAAAATTAAATTAAATTGCTTTTAAAGAGGTGGTATGTTAGTCAGTTTTCAGTGGGGACGATGGCGACGTTAACGGTTTACTGTAGCGCTTTCGAAAAGGAAGTGAATTATTTAATGGAGCTTGTTTTTTCTTCGATTCTGTTGCTTAAAATCCCTCATTGTCGTTCCCGGAAATTTGGGTTTTTGAAGAAATTTTGGGGCTTGTGGAATTTTTAGGTTTTCTTTTCCACGGGCAAAGAAATTTGCATGTTAGTAGTTGATGTTCAAGGTTGGTTTTTTACTGTGCCTTCTCGTTTCTTATTCAGTTCAGTATGTGTGTGGTCATCTCTGTTTGGTTGCCGAGAAAGTGGAGGAAATACATGGACGAAGAATTTCAAAGTTTTAAGCTGCTGTTTTGTGGAGAGGGATTTATTTTATTTTTATCCTTTCTGAGCTGTTTAAACTTTCAGAACCGAAAGAAATAGTCTTTTGGCTCAACATTTTGGCTTTATAGTCTTTCTTTCATTTTCTTAACAACCAAACACAGGAGAGTGTCTTTGTTCGCGCCTTTGATATTATTAATAACGTCTGATTAAGCTCTTCTATGATAGTGAAATAGCGATTTTTGCTGTCAGTTCGGGAAACGGGTACACTGAAGCATGTTGTGAGAGGTATTAGTAATCAGTATTGCGTTTCTTTTTATAGTTAAATTGTCCTCTCTCTTTTTCTCGCTCTGTTCGTTTTCCAATTGTAGCCTGGTAACTCCACTAAGCTCTAATTATTTCTTTTTGGGTTATTCCGCTTGGGGATGTTCATTTTCTGGCAATTTTTTGTTTTCTAGATTTTTACTTTGAAAAAAATGGAGTTAATACTGTGGAGGTTTGTATTGGGTTCAGTTTACGAATTTTTCTTTCTAGCATCAAGTTCATGGGTTTGGGAATACTTCAAAAAAAAAAAAAAAAAGAAGAAGAAGAAGAAGAAAAATTTGGTGATTGGTTTGAATAATACATGTCAATATCAGCCGAGGAAGACCAAGAGAATTTTGACATAAAAATTCAAAGTTTTTAGACAATTCACTGAACCCAACTTAATATGGGTTTTGTTATTCAAAGCATAATGGTTAAGCTGTCATTCAATGGGCAAAAGATGACAAACTACTGATTCTTTATCCAGGATTATTGCAATTTATAGTTTGTTATAATTCTATATTTACCATGAGAATTGTTGCGAAATGTCATTTTTCTCATCATCGATCACAAATGATTAACTTCTTGTTTCAATGTCAATGGAACTTCTGTGTGATCTTACTTACATAGTGCAAAATAGTAAAAACACATGATACTTTTTATTTATGTATTCATATAGTTATTTAGTTATTTGATAATTTAGTTGATAGAGTATGAGCTCTTCATCAACTCAGTTTGCCACCTCAAGGCAGATGGGGATATATGAGCCATTCCGACAGGTTTCCATGTGGAAAGACACCTTTGGAGGTGATAATATCTCATACACTGGTGCTTCGACAATTGGAGAGGTGGATACTAGGCTAGAAAACAAGGTAAAAGATGATCTTTAATTCTCACAAGTCACTTGTCTGATTGCTGGACTTTGACTAATATTCTTGTAACTTCAATAGTTTGAATTTGTTTCTCATGAATCCGTGCAACCTTCTGGAAATGATGAAGCAGCAAATAAACCTTCTGATAAGGTGATATGTTAATGCCCCCTCTCTCTTCATACGCACATACACAAAAAGTGCCCATTATATAGTCTTACCGTGGCAACATGTTTATGTTATCTTTCTGTTAATTATTCATATTTTTATATTTTTGTCAATCTAAAACATTGATTGTATCCATGAATCAAGTCATCAACTATAACTAAAACGGTTTATCATCAAATTCAAAGAGCATTTGGCATGCTCATATTTATTCTATAAAATTACATATCAGAAGAAATATTTACCCTTTATTGCTGGTTTTCATTTGATTTTCACTCGAAATTTTTTTCTAAGCCTACCTTATATTTTTATACTGACTTTGTCAAATGCAGCTGCATCTTTCGGATGTCTGCTTCAACTTCGCCATGCTTAGCATTTAATTATCTGAATTAAGCTGGATGTGGCTAATAAAAGATTTTCAAGAATATTAAGTTATCTACTTTGCAATTCGTTCTCTATATTCTTAAATTTGGTTATGGAAACGCATTATGTCAATGTACAGGCACAAAGAAGACTTGCACAAAATCGTGAAGCAGCTCGGAAAAGTCGTCAGCGGAAAAAGGTAAATATGCATTCAGATAGAATTCTAAATTGATTTATTTCATTTTTAGGCCTGTCAAGTTAATTGAATGATTGCATTACATTCTACTATAGGCTTATGTTCAACAATTGGAAACAAGCCGTGTGAAGCTGGCACAATTGGAGCAGGAACTTGAGAGACATAGGAAGCAGGTAAGGTGAAAACCACCTTTCTCAGCCTTTCTTATTATTGAAAAATATGTTTCCATACATGTAACATCTATCTAATAGACCAATGGCTGCCTGATTGCAGGGTGTGTATGCAGGCAGTCCATTAGGTACTAGTCATGTAGGATTTTCTGGAACTGTGAGCTCAGGTTTGTAACCTTAAGTTCTGGCAGTCAATATTGCATTATTTGCCTTGTCCTGTAGATATCCTGCTAGTTATGAACTGTTGAACTTCATTTAAATGTTTCCATTTTCTGATACATTTGCAAGAATCTAAACTGCGGGCTGTTTATTATCTTTGCTGTATTTGTATGAGATTGATACACAGCGTAAAGTTAAGACGACAAGTTTTTAACTCAAGAGTTACATTTAATGGCTGAAATAGGTAATGGTTTTGTATAAATGCTGGACTGTCTTTATTGAATGTGTCAAAGATTGTGTTTATAGGTAAATTTCTCAAAGGTATGATATTCAAATATTGACCTAGTTTCTTCCATAGTGACTAATTCTCACTCATTATAGAAGCGTGATGGTCTGATATCTTATTATTCATGTGGTTCTTCTATATTGCCAACTATTTTTAATTAGATTATTTCAAAGTGTTTATGTGCACTTTTTTCCTCTAATTGTCAATATTTGTAAGATATCTATCTTTTTTGGTCTCTAAAGAATCCTGGTGATGGTGTCTTTGGATGAGGGGTGTAGGAGAATGGGTTAGGAGTTAAATTCCTGACAGTACCATTCTTAACAATTGTGCAAAACTTTTAACAAATTGTAGATGAATTCCTGTTTATTTTTAGTACTGTCAGAAAAGGAAATTACCATTTTCTCTGTTATATTATAAGGTTAGATATCCCAATATTCAGGTTGAGCATACTGTCTGGCTGGAAGCTTGAATTTTTCCACATTCAGTTGCCTAAGTAAAGTCATTCCTTAGTTAGGTATTATCTTGTTTCCATTGACAACAGGAGTAAATTTTGAGACCTGCGCGACAAGATTAAATCCTTCATATCTTCTTTAATATTTTTTGACATGTTCATTGCGAGTTAGAAGAAAAGTGTAATATTTTACTATAGCTATTATTCTGAAGTAGAAGATTCTATGCTCTTCCCATGTATTAATAAATCTATACTCCAGTAACTATGAGCTTGTGCTTGATGGTTTAGTCACTGTTGTGCTAACCTCTGTTATACATTCTGATCAGCAGTTACCTGTAAGAAATTCTAATTCTTGTGCCTCAATTGGTCCTAGATTTTGTCTGTTGAGATTGATATGCAATCCAAAATCTACCAATGTGGTCCTGAAGTTTATATTCAGTTATACATGCATATATTCATACTTGTATAGATGCTTGAATTATATGCACGTAATTAGTTTCCAAAAAGAAAATACCTTCTACAACCTAAATAAATTTTCAGTTCCTATAAATCATGTTTTTCTTGCTCAATATTGTGTTTTCTACTCTGGAGTATCTTTTTATGTTTATAAGCTTGCTTCAGCCATATTTTTTTAAATTGAATATATATGGATTTCTATGCTATTATTTTCTTTGAAACTCCAACAATGGATTTTGTAGGGATCATGGCATTTGAGATGGAATATGGACATTGGGTCGAAGAGCAACACAAACAGAATTGTGAACTTAGAAATGCTTTGCAAGCTCATGCAACTGATATACAACTTCGTATGCTAGTGGAAAGTGCCTTGAACCATTATTATAGTCTTTTCCGCATGAAAGCAGATGCTGCTAAGGCCGATGTCTTCTATTTAGTATCTGGCATATGGAGAACATCAGCAGAACGCTTCTTCCTCTGGATTGGAGGATTCCGCCCATCTGAGCTTCTGACTGTAATGCTTACTTCCATTTAACTGTCTTTGAAGATTTTAATATTTATGTTTGGTGTTGGCTTTGAACCCTTTTTTTTTTTTTTGAAGAAACTAAAATGCATTTCCGTAGGAATATGTCTTTTTCTTGCCACTTGTCAATTTCATGACTCATTTCAATGTCTAAAGAGACGTGCATACATCTCATTACTGGTAGACCAATATCTAATTGGTCATTAATAGAACATATATGGTAAAAAGCCCTTCTCTTTTCCTCAGAAAAAGTTATGCTAACACAAGTAAATTCTGCAATGGATAAAATGATTTAAACAATATCTTATCCCTGATAACTAGATAGACTAAGACATAATAGATAAGGATAACATTCTAAAGTCGGATCCTAAAGCAGGTTCAAATGTAAATTCCACATATGTAAGGAAATGGCCGGAAAGTGAGTAGTTTTGTTTGTGTCCATGTAAAATAAACTTCTCATATTATTAGTTGTAGCGTGATCCTTTGCACACAAAGAATGTATACAGATTTATAAATATACTTGTATGATTACATGCATCAGTGTCTATGTATTTTCTCTGTTTGACTTGTAACATTACTTCATCTTCATAGCAAAAATAAAATAAAATCATTCCTTCTCCATTTGATAACGTAGCCAAGTTGATTTATTCTACCAAAACCCATATTTATTGTGCACCATCACTTTTAAATTTCATGAATTAGACCTAGATCGTTGTAATTTTTGAGACGTATTGCATCCTTCAAGTTGTTAATTGTGAAGTTTCCTAACCTGTCACACAGGTTCTTTTACCACAAATTGAGCCATTGACTGAACAACAAGTTCTGGATGTTGGCAACCTTCAACATTCATCTCAACAGGCTGAAGATGCTCTCTCACAGGGGATAGATAAACTTCAGCAGTCTCTGGCCCACACCGTGGCAGCGGATCCAATGAGTGGAGATACTTATAGATCTCAGATGTTTGCTGCAGTTGAGAAGTTGGATGAACTAGAGAGTTTTGTGAGCCAGGTAAATGAGCATGTGTCATTTTAACATCCAAGTTAGTTCAGAAAACTGGTAATATGTTAGATTTTAGGGTAGTCAACTGCTAAAAGACTTTTTGCATCCTAACAGTTTCTCAATCAGGATGAACTAGGGTTGTTTAGATGAATGCATTTCGGAGTATGGTATAAGAACTGTTACATATGAAAAACAAAGATAGTTCCAAACTTAGTGATGTTTAACTGTTTGAACAGGATTAAGAATTTCTATGAGTACATGTCAAGAGCTTTACCATGAGCCTATAACTTTAATATGCCACTGTTGCATTTCTTCAAAACAGGCAGATCACCTTCGAGAACAAACTCTTCGGCGAATGTCCTGCATCCTAACAACTCACCAAGCAGCTCGAGGTTTGCTTGCTTTAGGGGAGTACTTTCACCGTCTCCGTGCCCTAAGTTCGCTATGGGTAGCTCGTCCTTGTGAATCAGTCTGATTGATTAGTCACCACTTCATCTGCAGAAAATTTCGAAAGCAATTTCTCAAGGTTGGGAAGATGTTGCTTAAATATCTTTTTATTATGAAGAAAAACATAAGATATTTAAGTTGATATACGTTATATGTTGCACAGTAGCTTGTTTGGTAGGTTGATTTGAAATGCGAGAGATTATGTTTAATGGCTTAGTGCTGTTTACTTTGTAAAGTAGTTTAAGATAAATCATACCAATCGTAAGCATTTATACCTATCATTTCTTTTCATTCCGAAAATAGTGTCCTCTAATTATTTATTTATTAATTTATTTTTTCACAATGAAATTGGCAACACATCTTAAACTGAAGACAAGGTGCAAGTACCTTCCATGGAAATTAAAGAGAGAAATAAACAAAATATAATGAGCATACAAAATCACAGGTACTATTGTTTATACTTGATATCCAAAAAAAAGTATGTATTGTTTCTACTTGTAAAAATATAATAATGATAATCGTTAGCACTTAGCAGTATTGTATAAAAATATATATTTTTTTCTTTTTTATGAAAAGAAAAGTAAAATGTTTGAAACTCGAAATTTTAAAAAGCGATTCAGACAAATGGTAGAAGGAAAAAAGAGAAAAAATGGAAATATCAGATAATAAACGAAATTACTTATTTCCAATTGTCTTTTTTTTTTTTTTTTTTTTTAATTTTATAATAATTATTTGGCGGGGAAACCCCAACAGTCAAGCTGTCGAAGCCCGACGGTCCACAAAATTTCCCAGTAAATTGGATAAAATAATTCCAGCAAAAAACTGAAAAAGACATGCAAAAACACACCCAAAATAATAACACAAAAAATAATAAATTTTAAGAAAATAAAATTCGAAAAAAAGAAGAAGCAAAAAACTGAGATTCAGTTAGATTCTGAAAAATGTTCATTATCAGAACCTTTTCGCTTCCTTGACATCTTCAACCTCGAGAAGCTAAGCCATAGCCAATAGCCCCAAAAAGCTTGTTCTTTTTTTTGTTTCTTAAATTCATCTTTGAGAGTCTGCTAGGTTTCGATTATCTGAACAATCGTTTGGAGCTGAGGAATCAAAGAGAGAGATATGAGCAATCTGAGAAGTATCTGTAGGCCCCACACAGTCTTCTTTTCGACGTTCATATGTTGCAGACACCAGGCTCGTTCTAGGGTTTCATTTCGAAAATCTGACTATAAGTCTCGGTTGTCTCCGCCGTCTTTTTTCTCTCCTCGATTCGATTCATTGGGTTCAAAAGGAACTGAATCTTGGTTTCGTGTCAGTCAGAGGAGGACTTTGGCTAGGGCTTCCAATTGGAGCGATCAGAAATCTCCTTACGAAACTCTTGGTATGTTATTTTTTTTATTTACCTTGAAGATTCAAACTTATTTTTTAAAATTCTCTAGATTATGGTTTCGAATTGAATTTTAAGGTTTTTTTTTTAATTTTACTTTAATGAGTTTTGTTTGTGATTTTCCAGCTTCAACGTATGGATTTTAGTAATAATAATAATAATAACACCAAAATCGAAACTTTTTGAACACTCAGAAATTTAAATGTAACTACCTTCCTCTAAAATCGCAAATCAAAGAGGGGCTTGATTTATTGGTAATCGCCATGCATGTTTTGCCGCTCTAAGGGAGTACTTTCCATTTCTATTTCTGTACTCTGTTCCTCATTCTTTCCTTGCAAATCTGTAATTACTTTATTTAATCTGTAAGTTGATCACTTTATTTTATCTACGTTTTTGCCTAGATATAATTTTAATTTATGTTTTTTTATCATTGTATGCACAGAATTGGAAAGGGATGCTGGTGAAGAAGAAATAAAGATTGCATACAGACGCTTGGCCAAATTTTACCATCCTGATGGTTTGTCCTTTATCTTAACTGAAATATTTTTACAAGAATTAAAAGTTCCATAGTTATAGGGGCAACGCAAGGAGCTAACATATGAAATAGTAAGTAAACTTTTGTTTCTTGAAAATTTTATAATTATTTTCTGCAGTCAAATGATATATATGATGATTGGTCGTGGTGCTTTTTTGGTAAGATGTTGCTAAAATTTTCTTCCCCAAACCATCCTTCTTATTGTGGTGGGAAACCGACATTGGTGATAGAAAGCTGCAATAGGAAGCTCAAATACTTCTATGATCCTTCTTTCTTTGGACCCGAAAATGGTTTAACCATCAAATACTATCTAAAACCTTTCCAGGCAAGTTTAGATGTGGGGAATTTTTGGAACACAACCATGAAGCTTTTCTTTGTTTTCCCCTTCCTCCCTGCCTTCTTTTAGTTTTGGTATTTGCATTTGAGTTGCTATTTACTGTAGCATACTGATATTTCCTCCAGCTATCTTTTTGTCTGAATTGGCTGTTCCTATTTCAAGTGTATGACGGTAGAGGGACTCTCGAGGAGGGGGAAACAGCTGAAGCTAGATTTATTAAAATTCAAGCTGCCTATGAGTTGCTCCTAGATGAAGAGAAACGGATGCAATATGATAAGGATAACCGAGTCAACCCTATGAAGGTAAGATATGTATTTAGTATTTTATTTACTGTATCTGTATATTAGTTTGTGATGAGACCTTTATGTTAATTATTTTTCAGTTGATATCTTATTGCTCGACAATTTTTATGCAACTATATAAGTTTGATTTTGTAAGGCACTAGTCAAATCTATTTTTTGGAAAAATAACACTTGATGCGGTTATAAGCCTTTTTTTTTTTGAATTTCTTGATTTCAAGTTTAAACAAACAGGGTAAATGATCACTTTCCAGCTAGTATGGGAATTTCTAGAACATTACATATGATATATAAAAAATAGCCAAGGGGAGAAAAGGTACTAGAGTATTTTTTTTTCATCATAGTAAGATAACCATGAAAAGGGGCTAAGATCTTTGATTTAAGACCTTTTATTTTTATCACTTGAGTCTGAAAAATTATATTAAAAAAATAAAAAATAAGTGAGTAAAATTCTACTAGAATGATGTATCCAGTATTGAGTAAGGCTTTTTTTTTTTTTTTTTCCTTTCTAGTTCTACATATGAAATTCATGTGTTTGCTACTCTAGTAATTAGTAAATGCATCACTATGTCAGGCATCACAAGCATGGATGGAGTGGCTTATCAAGAAGCGGAAAGCTTTTTATCAACGAGGTGATATGGCTATAGCAGCTTGGGCTGAGCAGCAGCAAAGAGAGATGAATCTTCGTGCACGTCGACTTTCTCGTTCAAAGGTATTGAATCATTTTTTTCTGAGTAGATATGGCAGCTTGAGATCTCAATATTATTTATACTCTGGAAGGTTATTTCATTACCTTTTTATTTTACTGAACCCATATTCTATTTGTGCCATTACAATGATGTTTTAATTTTTCATGATTATGGAAACTTCTACTTTATTGGCATAGTCTTAAACTAGTTGGCTGCAGTAGTACTTCAGTAGTTCAACATATTATAACAAATTCTGATAGATAAATGTAGCACCTAAAGACTTCACATCAACCATACATGCTGGTAGTGTCAATATAATGGACTTTCTGTCTCACATTTTACAAAACTAAGCCACTTTCATCATTGTATTAACGTTTTGCTGTATTCTAGGTTGATCCTGAAGAAGAGAAGAGAATCCTGGCTAAAGAAAGAAAGGCGTCGGCAGAATATTTCTCCAGTACCCTTAAGCGGCATACACTTGTGCTGAAGAAAAGGGACTTGCTTCGTAAGAAAGCAGAGGAAGAGAAAAGAAAGGTGATTAGTCAGCTGTTAGCTGCAGAGGGTCTTGAGCTTGACACAGATGATGAAGAAGCGCGTTAGACAGTGTTCTACTCATTGCTTTCCCACATATTATTAGATTTCCGTTGGTAACTTTCCTCGTCATATTTTATTGTACAAAAAAAAAAAAAAAAAAAAAAAAAAAAAAAAAAGAGGAAAAGAAACTGTATATATTATTTCTTTAGATTTCAAAGAAAAAAGTTATTTACTAATGAAAGTTCTCTCTCTCTCAAAGACAATTACTATTTCATGACGTGCAAATCAACTCATATTAATCTGAGGCTGGGAAATACTTCATTTTGATTTGGAGTGTTCGTCGAGGACTTGCTTTTTGAAATAAACTAAAGTGATAAAGTGGTCTTCAATTCATAAGCCGTTCCAAATCAGTGGAATAGAAATCGATAAAAAAATTCATGAAAGATCTTGAAGTTGGTGGACATGCTATATTCAAACTACAGTTGGGCATCGATGAAGTTAATCTTGCCAGATTTAGAACACTTTTTAAATCTTAAAAAGTAGGCATAGGATGTACTTAATAATTCGCTCGAAGAAAAAAACCAAGGGCACTGCCTAGAAGTAAATTACAGCAGACTCGGATGGGTCAGAAAGGGGAAGATGGGTAATTCTTTGTAGGAGGTGGAATCATCCTCCTCCAGCAGCTCTCACATAATATTCTAAACAAAAATATCCACGTATTGATTTTAACAGAAAAATCGATGTTATGCTAAACCAAAATACCCACGTATTAATTTTAACAGAAAAATCATCTTGCTCATACTTGTAATAAAATAAAATAAAGTTACTCCTTATGATGTTCTAATGGTAGTGCCTAAATAGAGACTAAATGTTTGTAGCTAGTAAGTTCACATTTCTTTCAAATCAGGAAATATAAATATTAGCAAAGGGGAGGAGAGAGAGAGAGAGAGAGATCGAAGCATTTTGGTTGCTTTTATTATGCTTATAATTGGTTTTCCCCATACCAGAGAAACTACAAGAGATGAAACAAGAATTGAAACAAAAGCTTTTACAATTGCAAAGATTTCTTGTATGAAATTGCAGGCATCCCCTCTAGTCAAGCACAAGTAGTCAAGGACAAGGTTTGACTAAGTGGGATAGACTTTAGACTTTCATGGATCAAAATTCTTGACATAAGATGAATGTCTTTCTACAACAAGTTTAATCAGGGGATCTTCCACATCATCAAAACCCAAACTCATGTTTCGGAGAACTGAAATCTTTTCATTACTTGTCACAGCTACAACCTCCTCTTTGCGGCTCGAAAGCTCATTTGCTACAACCATATGCATCTTGTACTTTTTAAGAGCTGCATCAGCCTTCTCTAAAAGAATATGTGTATCTGTCTCGAGCTGTTTCATCAGGCAGACAAACATTCAGTCCCAGAGAATTGTAAAAATATTGTTGATCTTTTTGGTTCTTCTCTTTTAGTGTACTGAGACTTTTTCCAGTGAATGTCCCCAGCAGACCTATTGTAGTCACCCACGGTTTTGTACTATACTTCTGGACAACTCTTCTGGACACCATTATTAAATACTTCTATAATCCAAGGAAATATGTGATGATTCTATATATGATCTGAGTTCTATAATATCAAATTTTATTTTACAAAAAAATTTGTCGATGTTGTTGGTGCAGCCAGCTACCATTCGTCAACAAATACAATTTTTATTGACATTGACAGAAAATTACAACTAATGTAGGTAAAATATCTACCTTGAATGATATGCAGAAAGCCATTGGTGCCCAGTCTTTCCTCAGTACTAAGAGCATCTTCGGCACCTGATTGAGTTGCATGTCCAAAGGGCCAGATGCTGATTGAATTTTGTGTTCTGCCTGCATAATTAAAATCATAAATAAAGAAAAAGACTTGAATTAATGTTGATGCAAATTGAAATACTGTTAGGCCTCGTCCATGGTAATTGTGTCATATTTCTTCATGTGGAATTGATGTATTGGAAGCATATTCAGTTTTACTAGCCTAGGATTCCTCTACTAAAGTAAATGGCACAGTATGCAATGCCTGAATTACTTCACATTTTCCAAAAATCATCTAATGTTTTCTACTTTTCTAAAAAAATTATGATAACATGAGAGAAATTCAAAAATACATCTGTTCTTCTGAAATGCACCTTACCATCATTGATAATCAACTTCCTCGAAATTGGATAATTCTAGTTAAATTGTTTTGAAAATTAATTTTTTTTTCTTTCTACCATCACTGGATTTGGAGCTAGATTGCATTTATGTCAACTAAATGAAATTAGAGATAGTACATAACTACTGTTTGATGTGTAATAGTGATTGTGAAGAAAGCGATGCATGTTGTGGGATGGACATGGAACATAACAACTTATCCTTTCTTTCCACTTTTCTCAAAAGCAACATGCCATCAAACTTTCATGTTCGAAAAATCAAACCTTTAACAAGCTTAGAGATTTTCAATATCCTTTAGCAATTGTTTACTTCTAAGAGATTTTCAATATATTAACAATTACCATGCTTTTCCAAGGAACATAAAAGTCAGAAACTGCAGCGGCAAGATAAAATATTGCAAGCGGCCCAAGGCTCCTCAATGATAGTGCTATCATCCGCAGCATCTGGCCCACATATGAAGACAAAAAAAAAATGCATATGATACAATCAAACTTCAAAGCTACCAGATATACTTAAAGCAGCAAGAAGTTTTTAGAGCAGAAACTGGCCGGCAAAAATAAATATTAAGTAATGAACACTGCATGGGCACTTAATCACATCAGTTCACAAAAGAAAATGATAAAATTATATAAGGGAAAAAGAGTATTAGCATATAAGCCACCTCCACCATAATGAAGCAACTTAAACGACCTATAAATGAGTGCATAAAGAAGAATCTCTCTAAAGGTCCAAGTGCTTAAAAAATAACCAGTCCAAAATATAATAGTCTGCACACTTCGACAGAAACCAGTGTCACAACAAATTACCAGAAGCAAAATGTCTGGTTCACTTATTTGTTTTGTTCAATTGATGTACAACACATTAGCACCTATTGATATTGCAACTTGGATGCATGTTTATGGTAGTTGACCTGTTTGATTAAAGCTATTAATCATCCAAGAGGAAGATCACTAAATACTCTATAAGTATGAAGAATAATAGAATAAAAGAGGCTGGCCTACATGATCGACATGTAAATGCATTTTCACATGACATAAAAAGCATAAAAAGAGAGAATACCACACACACACACACGTACGCATATAAGTGCTACAACATGAGAGTTGAGATAATACAAGTAACAATCAATTGAAGCTAACCTGAAGATACTCAAAGATGGTTGTAAAGGATAATTTCAATAAAAGGCCTTCTTCTACTGCCTGCAATAGAATGAAACCCCAAAGACACATTGTATTGAGCTAATATCCTCTCCCATTGAATTATAATCAAGTGCCAAATGTCAAAATAATTAACTCAAGGCACAGATATGAGTGGTCCATACAGCACGATGCTCAGTGATGGCTCCCTTCACTGCTGTAGAATGTGAATGGCGCACTGAAGTAAAAAATGAAATTTAGTCAACTAAGTGTTAGCCATCAAAGGTTTGTAGAACATTTATCATGTCAATTTAACACATTAATGCTGTCAGAAAGCTGCTACAAGAAATTCAAGCAACAAAAGGGAAGTGTAAATTCACTTTTTAGTGTATCTTACAAACATCCACAAACATTTGTCTTCTCAAAACAAGTACAAAAAATATTTTACTATGAATAACAATAGACTACAAACCTTCAACAGTTGACTCATCAGTAAACTCAAAACATTCTAGTAAAGGATCATCGGGAAGAGATCTACAAAATGGCTGGCAGGTTCCCCTGGATAAAATGTAAGCATACATGTGTAAATTGTTCTCTTATACTATGTTACTATGTATATTCAGTGAAAGAAGATTAACATGATAGAAACAGGGAGCACCTCCGATATAGAAAGATCACTGCATATCCAGCCTTCACAAAGTACCTGGAGTAATATAAGCCAGTCTAATTAAGTATTTTGAGATGCTAAGGAATGAATATAAGATTAAGTCAACGCGGCATACTCTGTGGATGCTGCTCCTCTATGGCCTGAGCTGAAGTTATCTATATAGCGAACACACCGTTTTTCGAGAGGAACTGTGGTCCCACCAGATGTCACACACACAATCCTCCTAGCTACTCCATTTCCTATATATTTACATATAAAAAAACAATCAAATCTCAGTTAACCTTCTTATATAAGAAATAAATGGTATAGAAAAGTAATGCCAAGTTACTCAGTTGTATATAATATGCATATAATTTATTCAAATTAAGAGTGAACTTGCCTGACGCTATTGAATTCCTTTTGATAAATTCCTCAAGTTTTTCACTGACATCTCCACTGCCCTTTAATGGAGGAGCTAAGTCGAAAAAGGATTGGATTTCTGCATTAAGCGTGTTTTGAGTAGCTCCCAATCCATTCCCTAAATCCATCTGAAAATAGCCTACACAAAATTTCTGATCAAAAACCCATTATACAGTTTCCTAGACACCCAAATGTGTACTGAGAAAAACGTAAACTAATTACAAAATAGAAAACAACACCAAATTCAGATTCGAAATGGGTATAAATTTTCAACTAAAACAAAGAATACAGAAATTGAAAAAGACCCATTAACTTTTATACTAATAGCCCACAAACACAAGAAAAGCAACAATCATGGGTATATATAGAAAAGAAAAATACCCTGAGTTTCAAAAGGAGAAAAATATAATTGTCAGTAAATCAAACACTTATTTATAAAAGTAAAAATTATTATGTTCCACAATATACTAAATTCGTGGAGCAGTTCCAATGCCTATGGAGCTTACCAAAAAGAAGGGAAATTGCTGAATTGCTCTAAATACAAAAAACCGCTTCCGAAACTATTAAAAAAAAAAAGGCACCAGTATTGCCGTTTTGTTGAATAACTTTTCAATTGGGAGTGTTGAAGACAAGTATTTGATTTTAAAACTTTAAATATATACATTAACACTGGTTGCTTGATATCTATGACTTGTAGGGTAGCTCATAATAAAATAAAATCACTTTTTTTTTTTTGGGTCCGATTTTACTTGTGAATTGTTTAATTAACAGAGTATAATTCCTTTTCTTTTTTGGTAACAAACAGAGTAATTCTTTGTAAACCTTCAAGACCCACCAGTACAAATGATTTGTATCGACATGACCCGATTCTACTAAGTCTTGCCTACGCGACTATAGCTCATATTACAGTCACTAAACAAGTCTTAAGTTTACAAAATACAAATTTAGCCAGATAGGAACTCTTGGGTGCCAAAAATTATAGAAATTTTGGCAGAGTCCTGTCTGTTTATCTAACAATTCCCAACATTCATTTATTTTTATTTTTTATTTTTAGAACCAGCAAAGTATAACACTTCTATAATCCCACAATAATACATATTCCACCATTCTCCACCAACTACCCCAGAAATAAAAACCAGCTTTTCAAAAATAAAAAAATACACCCACAACATCTAGCACTTTCTAAAAAATAATAAACATATAAATCCATACAACATAATCCAAGTAAAATTCAAACAATGACAAAGTTCAAATCAACATCTATAAGTCCCATATCATAAATTCAGCATTTCTTCAAATTCAAAAACACAACTTCTCCAATAATACAAGATTTTAAGAAGTTACAACTTGAAACCCAAAGAATTTCAAGGTACTCGTAATTCGACTGCACCTAATGTTGGACTAGGTTGTCTACGTATTCTTTGCGGAATAAAGTCGATGGTAGGTCACTTAAAATTATTATTATAGCCATAGGTACCATTAATTGTAAATTCAATTTATAAGCCATTTAAAAATTAACAAAAATTTTTGATTAATGAACAACTTCGGCAAAATAACTTATAAAATATAAAAGTAACGGTAAATAGATCTGAATATGAGCATAATGCAAAAAGAAACATACATCTAGAATTTATTTTCAGGAATGTAGATAACTAGCCATGCACTCGGCAAAATCACTCATCGCTTGAGCAGGGCATTAAATAGCCATCACCATCAATTTCAATCATAATGTCCAGCCGAGTAGTATCCAAACCAAACTGCTGAGTAGTCTCCAAGCAAAAAGAATCGAGTAGTCTCCAAACCCATACCACACACGCGACCGAGTAGTCTCCAAGTCCCAAGTGGGGCGACTACCATATATATAAATCGGGCTGAGTAGTCTCTAAACCCATACCACACACCTAACTGAGTTTAGGTGGGGCCACAATCATGCGCAGACTTAATTATCATTCTGAACAACCTCATCATATCATATACCATTATCTTAATCTCATCATATCAAAATCATAGTCTCATTCTCACCATATCATCAATCTTAATTAAACAAAATAGAGAAATAAATTCTCAAATGTCATTTTAAGTAATATTTACAATAATTGATTTCAAATGTCACCAATCTTTTATATCCATAACTCAAGCTCATCAACATATACGTATACATAAAGAAAAGAAATATTCATGGGTAATATAGAATTTAATTCAAGTTTCTTTTTCATGCTCATTATACAAAAATCTCCCAACAAAGAAATTCATGATACGCAATTTTATTTTTTTTGTAAGTATATAAGCAATTTATGTCATAACAAAGAAAGTCATCTATAATATGTGAGTTATAACTAAGATTAAAAATTCTTAAATGTCCAATTGCATGATTTTATCATAGAAGTGAAAAGAATTTTCCTAGCTCTCTTGGAGTCAACCATTTTCAGACCACAATTTTCCAACAAATTCCAAGGCATAAATCTCTAATTTTTTCCAACATCAACCAGCATTTAAACTACTTATAGCTTCAAATAAATTCACAAATCCCTTCACCATTGATACAATCCCAAGGCAACCACGCTTCATGACCAACAAAATTAAAATTTTACGAATCTAAATACATGAGCTTCAATTCAAGTTCCTGTTTAACACATTTAACACCCATAAATTGATTTAAACTCCTAATTAGATTTCATGAACAGAATTTCCTCCAAGAATCCAAAAAATTCAAGTTTTATAATTCCTTCAAATCCAACTCAAAATCTTAACCAAAACAAACATCTAAATCATAGAGTAACTTGAAAACTTACCCAAAATGCTTCTTCTACCCAAAAATCCGAAAATGAGCTAAAACTTTCCAAGCTTGAGCTTCAATGAAACCTTTTCAAAACAAAGTTTTTGCTAAATGTAGAGTTTGAAAGAGGGTTGGATGGGTAACACTTTGGTAGAAAAATCCGGTCAAGATGTGGCCGGATTTTTTAGTTTTACGGCAAAAATGAGGGGCGGATTTGAGCAAAATTGAAGGGTTTATGGTGATTTCAGCTAACAATGACTTCCCCAAAGGCTTTAAAAGGGTTAAAAACTATTGGGTAAATTTTTTTCCCTCCTTGGTTACCGTTGGCCAGCAACCGAAAAAATAGGGGATTATTTATTTATTTTTTTCTCTCTTGTTCTTCCCCTCCGCCCGAAAATTCATAGAAAAATCAAAATCATTTCTTTGGACTTCCCAATTTACCCTCTTTAAAACCTCTCCTGTTCTCAAATAAATGGGCAATTTGGTTTTTTACGCACTTAAATATCTTTTAAAAAATGTCTCCCACTTCAATCTTTCTTTTAGAAACAGTACCAAAAAAAAAAAAGAAAAGGGGATAAAATCGTAGTTGGGTAAATAAAACAATAAGGATTTCAAAATGAAATTTCATTAGTCCTAAAACAATAATTTTTTAAATTTTGAAGAGTAAAATCCCAAATATACATTTTGGCAAAACTCACGGGAATTTTTTTTTTAAAACCCTAGAAAATAAATATTTAAAACCCAAATAAATCTCCCAAAGTGTAAAAATTTAAATTGCTTAAGAAAATAAATACTGACCAAGCCAAAAATAAATTCTGTGTCTTACATGTAAAGCCTATTAGAGATGATGATAATAGCAGTATTTGGTATATTTCCTAGTTATTATTTATGATAAAGCCTTGTAATCTCAATTATTATTTATCTTAACGGTTTCGTTGTTGTCTCTCTCATCTGTGTATTTAGCTTATTAAATCAGTTCTTAACTCTTTCATTGTAAACAGTATAATTATGGCTTTCTTTACTTCAGGTTCTCAACTCGGCCACCAACATTGAATTGTCTTTCTTTACTTCAGATTTTCAACTCAGCCACCAACATTGACTCTGCCTCATTCATTCCCTCTTTGCCTACTCCCTCCAAACTAGTCATAAGACTCATAACCCACTTCAGACTTAAGATGGATGATGGTTGATTGGTTTTGTTTGGTCTGGTTGGATGAAATATTTTAGAGCAAAGTAGTAGACTCCAAAATAATTATTCCTTTTTAATGGTCATTTTCTATGGGGTAATGATTTATGAATCTTTTTTTTTTCTTTTCTTGTATCAAAAATATTGTCAAACCTTGGCAATTAAGAATCTGGGCCGGACCATAATAAAATGAAATTTGGGCCTGACCGTCCAAAAAATTGAGAAAATAAATACCATAATTGAATCTTTTTTTATAAATAAAATATAAAAAACTAATCCGTTTGGGAAGTTGAACCCGACGTGAATCGAACACGCAACCTTCTGATCTGGAGTCAGACGCGCTACCATTGCGCCACGGATCCATTTATTAATGGTTAGTTTCGTTTAATATAAATATCATAAAAATACGGAATTAATAACTTTGACTTCAAAGATTTCCCGCCAGCACTAACCGTCTTCCTTTTCTATTAATCTTCATCGCACCCCAGGTACAAGCTGAACTAACCGAAGCATTGAGGCTTTCTTTTTCTTCTTCTTCTTCTTCTTCTTCTTCTTCTTCTTCTCTCTCTCTCTCTCTCTCTCTGTTTCTCTTATACCTCAAGAAACCACTTTCTTTTTTGTTTTTTCGAGTCCCGTTTTCACTTTTGTTGCAGAACATCAATGACGGACACCGCAAATTTCCAAACCCACATCGAAATCAAAGACCCACTACCCTCACCACCCCCATTCTCCACCGAATTTCTGCCCGAAAAAGTCCAGGAAATTAGGGTTCCTTTCTTCAAATCACGCTCTCGGAGACGCCGAGGAGATACCTGGCTCATTTCCGTCTTCGTCATCCTCCACATTATCGCTTTCGTATCCACTATGGTGGTCAACGACTGCTGGACGAAATCTTACGGAGACTGTGCCTTCAAATCACTCGGGAGGTTGTCGTTTCAGCCGTTTTCGGAAAACCCTTTGCTCGGGCCTTCAGCGTCGACGTGAGCTTTTTTCTTGCTGTTTTTTTTTTTAATTTCTCTATCTGGGTTTTGACTTCTTTTGGGCGATTTCAAGTGGGTTTTGAGTTTTATTAATAATCTTTTTCTTTAATTTGGTGAACTTAAATGGGTTCTTTCAGTTTGGCTTCCTAGAAAATGAGGAGCAAAAGGAAACAAAGATTACATTTTTGGGATATTTCAATTACTCTTGTGATTCTTGGGAGCTCTTATATATATGGAAATTATATTACGCTGGGGTTCTTATAAAATTTCTCAAGATTATATAACATTATGTTTTCTGCGCCCTGTAAATCTTGAATGTAATGTTGATTATCTGCTCCGTTTGGCTACCAAGCGATTTTAAGAATAATAGTTGGGAAATTTGGGACGTGCGTGGTGTTCTTGAACAACTCACAGAGACAAAAATTAGAAAAAGAACAAAAAAAATTATGTTTAGGTGTACATATTTCATATGGGTGTATATATATATGGCATCTACAAATGCATGTTTTGCGTTTACTAAGAAAGGCTGCTAAATGTATAGGTAAATGATTGTTTTGCTGATTGCTTATAATTCTTGCTTCATTTCCGTATTCTTTATGCTGCTGGTATCTAGATGATACTAAATCAGGTGACAAATAAATGTTTTCATTCTTAGTGAAAATGCATGATTCAGTATATGTTTCTTAAAGACTAGAAAATAAGAGAATATATCTAGAGATGAACAGAAACCATGATAGTTATCTGGAAAAATTTTGATTGGGGAACAATTTTCTGTCTTGATTTAGACCTGAAAGTTCGTTTATTTCATCTGTTTGTGGTTTATTAGAAATTTTTGAAAGTTTTCGGCCTGATTCTTTGCATACCCTGCTGTTCTGTGTGAATGCTTTCTGCTCATTTGTAAAATTAATGCTATTGTTATTGCAGGCTAGATGAAATGGGAGCTCTTCGGCGGTTGTTTTTAACAGAATATCATCAAACTTGGCGTCTTTTTACATTTTCATGTCTGCATGCTGGCGTTATCCACCTTGTTATCAACCTTTGCAGTGTTGTCTTTATAGGGATTCACATGGAGCAAGAGTTTGGTCCATGTAAGTTTTTTCCATTATCAAGTAATTTTGTTGATGGTTATGGAATTGATTGAGATCATGTTTCACATTCTTGTTTGTCTGCTTTCATTGGGCAGTAAGGGTTGGGATAATCTATGTGCTTTCTGCTTTTGCTGGTACACTGGTGGCCGCACTCTTTGTTGAAAAAACCCCAGCAGTTGGTTCTTCTGGAGCTTTATATGGATTACTTGGTGCAATGCTTTCTGGACTGATTCAATACTGGAGAATGTACACCAATAAGGTCTATAATCAGCCTTTTTTTTCTTTTTCTCATTCACAAGTTATTTATCTTTCCCATTGCTCTGGTATAATTTTTGGACTGATTGCTCTTATTTTGATTTCAGTTTGCAGCTCTGGCATCACTTTTTTTTGTCTGCATTATCAATTTTTCTCTTGGTTTACTTCCATACGTAGACAATTTTTCAAGCGTGGGAGGTTTTTTTTCTGGGTTCCTACTTGGGTTTGTACTTTTGTTCAGCCCTCAGATCAATCAAGTTGCTCAAAATAAAGGCGGTCTCTTTGAATACAGTATCAAAACCTCTGTCAAGTTAAAGCTAAAAGAGAAACTAGACAGGCCAGCTCTTAGGATTGTCTCCCTTCTTCTCTTTAGCCTTTTGTGAGCTATCTCTTTTGTTTTATGTTATGTCTTTTCGTTTGCTAGTTATTGTGATTTTGCATGAGATCTTATAAGAAATGAACCTTCAATCTGCAGAGTTGCTGGATGTCTAGTAGCAGTTCTATGTGACATAAACCTGAACCGGTACTGCCAATGGTGTCGATATATTGACTGTGTTCCTCTGGAGGAGTGGAGCTGCAGAGATAAAGTAACTTCTTGTGAGGTATATACAGTTGATTTTCTCAATGTAGATGTCTAAAATAGAAAAAAAAGAACAACAAGAACATAAAAAAAAACTTTGCAGAAAGTCTCAGAGGATAATTTCTATGTTACAGTAGAAGATAAGTAAACTTCCCATATCTTTTCTCCATCAAATCCCCAACAAAAAATGAAGATAAAATGCAAGGAAAAGAGAGGATTATAATGAAACAGATTCTTGTACAGATAAAGATAACCTCCCATATGACATCCTAGGTAGGAAAGTATGGACTAGACTTTCAGAGAACAGTATATTTTTATAATCCCAAATGAAGAGCGAGAGCAACTGCATAGAAAATGTCCATCGAATTGGAATCTATAAGGGAAAAATGTAGTAGTAAGAAAAGGTTTTACAAACAGAGATATGCTTTAGTTAATGTGCAGTTTAATCTGCTGATTATACCTCATAACAGAACGAGTTTTATATTCTCATTGGTTTTCTATGTTATGAAAGTAAAAAGTAACTTTTTTGGTTTCAGAGGGACATTTAAGACCTCCTCCAAGTTACCTGAAGTTGAGTCTAATGTGTTCTGAAATTTACATGTGGTTTTTATTTTACTCTGATGATGCATTGCAGGCCATGGTTAGCAATGAACAGTTGACTTTAACTTGCATGGGCAATGGGCACTACAGGGTTTTTCCTTTCACCAACATGTCAGAATCGAGGATGAATGACTTGTGCAGTGTGATATGCTGATAGTGTTTTTCGTTTTTTCTTTTTTTAAGCTAGCTTTTAACTCTTTGTTTTGTATCTCTGATTTTGTCTGTCAATTCTTTGATGACTTGGAAGATGCTGTTTCATAACGCTAGTTTTTATCAATAACCCCGTTGATGGCTTATTCAGTAGCTATGTATGTTTTTTGACATTGTCTCTCTCTTCCCATTTGCTCCATGGTGCTGAACATTTCATAGATTATTATTAACTCCTTCAAGTAGCATTTGAATGGTGTTATATTCTTAAGCAATACAAAGAGTTAGAATGAAAGGAAGATAGAAAACGATGCTTGAGATTTCTTATTGCAATTGCTCAATGAATAATTTAAAAAGAGATGAAAGGATAGTTTATATAGGCTATATCAAGAAAAAGAAGTAAAAACCTTATAAATAATAGTTAATTCAGTATAACTCTTATAGTTATTAGATTGCATGGTTAGTATTTTATGCTTTCACTTTTATTACTTCAGGAGATATAAAATAAAATAAAAAGGGGCTGGTTCTTTTGAATTTTTAGTTTTTATTTTAATTTTAACTTATGCTTAAATTAGTTTTTTTTTTTTTTTTTGAAGGTGAGTTGGCGATTCAAAAAAAAATGAATACACATGTAACTGGTACTGCAGACTCGCAATCCGGCTGACGCGGGTCCAAATTGAAGCTCTTCGACATTCGTTTGAGGCTTTGAGTTCCACCGATATAATTATTTAAAAACTAAAGAAGACGTGAAGCGCCCGTGGCCTAATGGATAAGGCGTCTGACTTCTAATCAGGCGATTGTGGGTTCGAGTCCCACCGGGCGTGCTTTTAATGTTTTTTGTTCCTCTCAACTATTTTGTCCAATTTTTAACATAAAAATATCACCTACAAAAACAATACCTAAATTCTGAGAGAATTTTTTGGTGAATATGAATGTGATGCGCACCACCACCACTCACCTACTTCTATATTACCAAAACAAAAAACAAAAATTATTTTCTTTCTTTTTTGGATTCCCATAACACTTGCTTCATCTACACCCCCACCTCCACCTATCTGCCGCCCTTTCAGTCTCAGCAAGCCGCAAAGCATTTTTATTTTTTTTTAAATTCGAAAAAAAAAATCCACCACTTTTACAGCTACAAGCGCCTCCCCTCCCCCAATAAATTGATTGGCTTTGGATTTAAATTAAAGCCCTTCTTTTTTCACTCTAAAGTCTAAACCTAGATAGTAGATATGTGCAGGTACGGAATATCCTTTCACTAAGGTACTAGCAGCTCAGCAGCTATTACCCATCCAAAAAAAAAAAAGAAAGTGCACTATTATTTACTGTTTGGGCTGCAGTTGAATAACAAAATGTCGGCTGAAAATTTGAAATGTCATTTTATACCTTTGGTACGTTAAAGTTATTACTGTAATTCTTGGACCATTATACCTCCAACTATAACCATAAATAGCCCACAAACTTAAACTTGCATTATAATGTCTATGGCAGCCTTTGCACTACCGACCTTTTTTTTTCTATATATTTTTATTTTTATTTCCTCTTATATATATGCTCAGTGATGATCTGCCAGCTACTACTACTCCTTCTCCAATAATGATCTTCCAAGACATTTTTCTTTGGTAAGTAACTTTCAAATTGAAAACTTTCTTTGATGAAAAAGTTCCATGGATCATGCCCATTTGTCTCTCACGTGGCTCTACAATAGACTAGTACCCGCAACCCATTAGATGGCTACTCTATTAAAACTTTAGTCTTCAATGCAAAAGGAAAAACAAAAACAAAAAAACAAAAGAAGATTAGATAGATAAGTAGAATTTCATTAATTTGTGATTAGGGTTTTTAGGTTTTGGACCACATTTGAGATCTAGATGATATTTAAGACGCATGCATGCCATAACTTTCTGTAGGGTGATGTGTAAATCCAGTACCTTTGATGATCAAATAGTGAATAGGACAGCCTCTCCTTGAAGACTATGAGTTGGGCAAGACACTCTTGCTGTGGATGAACAAGCATGTCATCTATCAAAAATTTATATTGCTAAACAATTTCTTCTCCACAAGCCCTTGTGCACCCGCATGGAGCTGGTTCCAACCTTTAATTTTGCAACATGTGGCATGATGCCACTTAATTTACATATATATTGGTGATGTAAGATCTTGAAAGAAAAAAAAAAAAAATCCTCCCTTAAATGGAAAATAAAATTTGAAGATGAAAATCATATAAAAAAGAAAAAGAAAAGCACTCTTAAGGACTCCCCTTTAGATGATGGGCCTGGTTTGTAAAGTCTAAAGGCACTATGGTACTCTTCTCCTTTTATTACCATGAATGCATAGTTGATGGCTTTGAGCTTATTTGCTAGATTGATTATATAATTTTAGAAGGCTCCCTCTTTTAGGGGTGGAGAGAAGGGTTAAAAGGCAGCTATAGTGGGAAGGAATCCTGAAGTTGGTTTTTGCCTAGTTGAACCAAAAAGTAAAGCAATAGCCTCCTTTGTAAAAAAAGTACCTCACACCATCAAATGTTTGGTCAAAGATGGGCAATGGGTTTTATTATAGGGCATAGAGAATTAACCCAAATTAAGAATAAGGTTTGAATTAACTTAATTAAAATAACAAAATTTTGGGGACCTCCCACTTCCCCCTTTTTTTTTTTTTTTTTTGGTAATGGGGACCTCCCTTCTTATTTGATCATTTCAAAGTATCATATACTTCTTTTGTTCCTTTAAAAAGGACATTCTAATTAGTTGACTCTTTCTCTCTCCCATTTATATATGTGCATCTCGTGTTTGTGTGTGTATATATATATGTTTATATATATATATATAATTATATATATTGCACATTTTGCCAAAGATATCAAGTGGTGTAATAAGTATAGGGTGGAATTTTAAAGTATTTTTGTGCATTGACACATAACTTTTTTCCACCTATTATTTGAATGTTATATATACATGAATTTTTGGGAATACAGTATGAGTATATAACTGCTAATAATTGAAAAAAAAAATGCGAATTATGCTATGTACAAATACCAAGATTCTTATCAAATTTTTTTACATGGAAAATGATGTGCCAATATTTTTATTGATTTGTATTGGATTTCATTCATTTCTTAGAAGGTTTGTATTAGTTTATATTAATTTATCAAGTGATAAAATAACACATTATTGTTAATAACTTAGATAAACAAATTTGATGCATGTAACATTCTTCTAAATGTAATATTATATCTCATAAATTATTTACTAATTTTTACTCAAGCTATGTTGTCAACACGAGGACAGAAAGTCGTAGCTTTCTCTAGTAAAAAATCTAGAGCTCAAATTCCCAGCTTCAAAATAAAAATTAATAAAACAAAATAAAATAAAATCCTCTACACCAAGAGTTAAATATGTATTAAAAGAATCAATTATTATATCAGTTATCACATTAGCATATAAAACTTTATGTATATCTGAGTCTTATTTTAAATATAAATTTGAAATTTCCAAAACTATTATATTTGTGGACCATTTCTAGGTCAATTTATAAAGCAGATTTTATGCTCATTATTGAACAACCTAGACAAATTATAATATAGCTTACTACATAATTATATAATATGCAATGTATTGAGCACAAATCTGCTCTCACCGATAACAATATACAATGAAGGAATATCCTATATTAAAATGGCTTAAGAATTAATTAAGAAAACGAAATGGATTCTGTTAAATTAATGTATATGATGAATATATATGTTGAAGATCTTGAATTTTTTTCTTTATATTTTATAAGAATAATGATCTCCACTAGATAGTTGTAAACTAACATATAATCATATGTCATAAAATGTTGTATATTAATAATCAGAAAATACAAAATAAAATTATAAATTTGGGCTTTGGACAATTAATCTAATTATAATTACATAAAGAATGTACATGGGCATCATAATTTTGAATGATGCCGATGATAGCCAACTCTTCAATCGTTACTTGATTTGTAGAAATTTCTTATTTGGTTTGAATTTTTTGTTTTATTTAATTGTTATTTTTGTTTTGAAATATAATTTTATCTAAAATTTTGATTCTAAAGTTCATTAGGTGGCTCAGAAGAAAAAGGAAACGATACTTTAGAAGGCTGAGACTATGATTAGTAACCAGTTGTATAGTTATATGGTCGCCACGTGTCCTAATATATTCGGGACGTAACACTTCATCATAACTTTAATTTTCTTTTTCCAAATACGGTAGTGATTTGTTCTATCACCTCTGTTTATGATAAGGAGCACCTTTCTCGTGGAATGACTATAAAGCCCTCTTATTCACCAAAAAAAGATGAAGAAAAATACTATAAAGCCCCTCTTATTTTTCCCTAGCTTTTCCTATTTAAAAAATTATGAAGATTTTCACCCAAAAAAATAATAAAAAGAAAAACTAATTATGTAAGTTAAGGGTTCCTTCGTTGCATTAAACTATACAATATTTCAAATTTTAACCAATTAAATTAAATTATACATAAAATAAATCAGTCTAATTTCATTCAACAAAGTAACTGTGTTATTTTTTTTTGGTAGAAATATAAATTTATTGTGTTGGAAACAAACTTAAAGGTGTATTTGGATTTATTTTATTATAAATTTCAAATATACATTTCCAGCAGGGATTCAGTTGAAATTCAACTGTTAAATGGAGTGGTCAGGATGGATTGATTAAAGACATCTCACTTATTACATCTAATATGAATTATTATTATTATTATTATTTGGTAAATATATGAATTATTCGGTTTAGAATTAGGGTATAAATAAAAAATTATCTATTAAATTAAACCAAACAAAAGCAAACATAACTTGTCCTAAACCTTAAATTAGTTTTGAACTTTTTTTTTTTTTTTTTTTTAACCTACTAACCTTCGTTTATAAATTATTTGATCATTTTTGTTATTCTTTTAAAATTTGTTTGAAACAAGACTTTTTGCAAAAAGAGAAAATATATATCCTAATTTATTTTAATAAATTCTTAAGACCCATTTTTTTTTTCTTTTCTAATACTTAACAAAACAATATTTCTTTTTTATTCAATATTTGATTCAATTAATAGAAGCTTCTGAATTTGCAATTTTGGACTTTGGTATAGTAGTAAGTTTTATGATGCATGCATATAAGATAAGAAATAATATGGTATTTTCCATAATTTATGGTTTTATGCACCCTCTCAAATAAATTTCTTGCTCTACGTATCATGGTTTTATGGTTTCCCTTAATTTATGGTGACCTCCATCATCTTGAATATTATTATACTATTTGTGCCTTCTTCAAATATACTGTATTTTTTAGAGTAAAATATTATAGTCAAAATCGTTATTTTTTTTTTACTTATTAAAAAAAAATAACTTTAACTGTCTTACTTTTAATATTAATTTACTTTAATATTAGGGGGATAATATGTCCCTTTGAAGTAGCCCCGATGGAAATGATGATAAACCTTAGATATTGGGTTCGATTAGTCACAGTGCTAAAATCTTCTTTCCAAATTTTATTAAAATTAAAAAAAGGCCGGTTAGATTTAGAATTCGGTTCATGAACATCCTAACATACATATGCTTTCAAAACATCTATATCCATGTACAAAGTTGATCCTCAAAACTATTTCAAAGTATCTATATTTATATACAAAGTTGATATCCTAAAAACTATTTCTTACTTAACAATGGAAATTACAGTGACGTGGAGTACAAAATATGTCAGTTTTCAAATTAAAGTTTTAGTTTAAATTATTAATTGAAGTGTTGCTTATAAAACTTGTCACATCATCATTTCGTCCATTATAAATTAAAAGTTATATACAAGTACTCTGTAAAATAACAATTTCTCATTTTAACTTTTTGAGTTTGAAAGTAGAAAAGATCAATACGGTAATGTGGTAAGTGTAAAAAAATTTCATTTTTCACATTAGAGTTTCAGTTTTAAATTATTAAATGGAGTTTTACTCAATACACTTGTTACATCACTACAACAACGTCCATTATAAACTATAAATATTTTCTAAAAGAATAATTTTCTCTCAATATATCAATAAAACAAAATTTCTCACTTTATATATATGTATATATTTATAGTTTGAAAGTAGAATGGTCAATATAATTAGAAGGCAATCACAGAACTAAACAACTTATCTTAAGGTAGTGGCCAAAAGCACATATATAATTCATAAGAGATATGCAAATCTTTAAAATTAAGAAGAAAGTAAAGGGTGTAGCAATCCCTTTTATTTTTTTTTGGTAAATATAGCAATCCCTTTTATCTTCACTAACAATAAGGGAAAGAAGAATATATATAGTGGTCCCATAGAAATTCTAACTTAATTACTAATTAATATGGTAAGCAACTTGTCAAAACACTGAGCATGCCACCTTACACAGCCCTCATTTTGCTCGAGCCCTCAAAACTGATTGGAACAGATAACATTTTTTTTTTTTTTCAATTGCTGCTTTTTATTTTATTTATATATTTTGTATGTCATTTTTTTCATTTTTTTTTTGAAAAAATAAAATTCTATAAACAATCATTCATTCATATCATTTTCATGTGTTGAGAGGCTCTGGACCATCCAGTTGTGTCCATCTAAACCATTAAGGAGAAAATGAAACATTCTTCTATAAAGACTTTTTAGGGTAATTATCATGATGGCGATGAAAGGGATGTTGCCAGATAAAATCCAACCATCCATTGCGTTTACTTTTTCACCTCCTCCATCACGTGGACCCATACCAGGTTGTGATCATAGTAGAAGTTTTCACTGGATTTTGAGTGAATTTTCCAGCTAGATGGAATTTTATTATTATTATTTTTTATTTAATTTACATTGAGATGAATTTGCTTGAATTTTTTTCCTCTTTATTTATTTAAAAATAAATAAAAATAAAGAAGAAAAATAAATCCTTGTTTTACCATTAATAACCAAGCAACCTCTCACCCACTCTCCAGAATCCAGATCCTAAATCCATAGTTACCACTTCTTCCTTGACAAAAATTAGATTCTTGGAAGTCCTTTTGTTTGCTTGGCAAGTATAGGAAGTTCTAATTTTGATCTGCGATTGATCTTACATGTGTTTTTTCTAGAGATTTTAATTTTTAGCTTATTATTTGTTAATTCTAATATAGAGGTTTTATTTTATGGATTCAGATTTGAAAGGATTGTGAGAGATTTATTTTGGGTTATGAATAGAACTGACAATATATCGTGTTAAATTGTATTTGTATTATATCGTTTCGTATTTGTGTTAATTTTTTTCATTCGAACATAATCCGTTAAGCATTTGTGTTAAACCGTATTCGTATTGTATCTTTCTGTATTCATGTCGTATTTAATCGTTGTTTCCTAAGCTTAAATATATTTGTTCTATTTTTTTTACTTAAATTAATACATATTCAAATTATATGCTAAACATTTAAAAAATATATATTAACATACTAAAATTCTACCTAAGTAATAACTGTAAATTTAAAATATGTAAAATATTATGAATTAAAACTATATTAAATATTCGTCGTGGTTAAGGAAAAAAACATACATTACAATTGTCAATTTAAAAATATTTAAAATATTATAAATCAAACTAAAATTGTATGTTAAAACATACGTAAAAGAAAAAAATAGAATCATAAATAAATTATTAATATATAAATATATACAAAAGTTGTCACTTTCTAATAAAATAAAGTATGAATTTCATAATTTTTTAAAAAAAATAATGTAAAATGTTAGTTATAAAAAAACAATTAAATCAATATTTTTTATCGTGACATATCATGTTAACATGTTCCGATCCGTTTTAGTCTGTTTTTTTATCGTATATTATCGTGTAACATTGATATCAAACCGAATTAATATTGTAAACTCAAATCCATTAATTATTTTATTGTACCTTACTGTATCGTATCGTATATTGTTTTAGCTGCGAAGGGATATTTGTTTTTGTATTTCGAATATCACACACACACCCACACACACACATATATATATATATATGACACGTGTATATAGAGAATTATTTATATTTTATATTTTCTAAATATTATGCATTTGTTTTGATAGGTGTGATCTAGTAATAACCATTGATAACATATTTACATATACATATTCGGTTTTGATATTTTTAAATCATCTCTCTCTTTTATTTTATGCATTTTTTGTTTTAACTCTCAAATTTCAAAAACTCATGTTGTTTCATAATACATGTTTATATGTTGGATTCAACCAAATGAATCGATGAAATGAATCATGTACATTATATAAGTATAAATAACAATATTGTCAAAGTATATAATTTAATTATGATTTATCTTTCATAAATTTGAATTTTTAAAATCAAGTGATTTGAGTTGTAGTTTAATATGGTATCGAACTTGAAATTTTGAGTTCAAAATCTAATAATGCCAGTTAAAATATATAATTAAATTATGATTCATCTCTCATAAATTCAATCTTTTAAAATTAAATGATTTAAGTTGTAGTTTAATAAATATTATTTTAAGAAGATACATAAAAATCACAATACAATTTATGTTTATATGCTAGATTAGAAAAAAACTATGTCATTTTTTGTATGAATGTGATGAAATTAATCATTATATAAAATCACATTTGGTGATTGTCATACATTATATCACTGAAGGGTAGCATTTAATCCAAAAAAATTTCTTTGTTTTGTGCAATTAAACATAAAACATTCTGATAACAAAAAAAAAAAAAAAACTGTTCGACATTTAAAGAACTAACTTAAAAAAAGATAAAGAAAAAAAAAAGAAATACACTCACAAAGGAGGATGAAAAAATTATACATCCCTAATGTGTGACTAGAAAATAAATACCCCTAGATCAAAGTCAATAAGTTTCCGGCTTTGGGACAAATGTGGTTTTCCTTTTATCATCCATATAATGCAAAAAGTAAAAGATTCCATGCTTAATGGGAATACAAATTCAATTTCACAACCTATATATAGGAGGGAAAAAAAAAAAAAAAGGTATTGAAATATTAGGTAAATTTAAAACTTTTACTTTACGGGGTGACTGAATTTGAAAATTGAATCTTATTAAAAACATAGGCATATTGACTTAAAACCGAACTTTAAAAAAAAAAAAAAAAAAGAAGAAGGATAAGTTAGAAAGACTTGGTTTGAGACTTTTATTTGTCAGAAAAACTTATATACACTCTGTTGTATGTGTGACGTGATTGATAGAAATTATTCATGATCGGTCGTTTGATAAAAATTAAATAAAATTTATAAATTCTATTTTATTATTTTGTGACATTGTGAATTATTATAAAGTATTGAGTTTGAAAAATAAAAATGAACATCGTTTTTGGTTTGGTTAAAGGCATTTTTTGGGCGCCCAGATAAATGGCCCTTGTGTATTTGCTTCCCCAACCCCTAGTGTTTCACTTTCCAATGAAATCTTAAAAAGACCAACATACTCTTAACATGTCCCATTCTCCAAAAACCCACGAGCACCCGGCTTCCAAAAATTAAAAATATTCATTTAAAAATAAATAAAAATGTGTACATAACCCAATATAATTTAGATTTTCTGGTCCCCCACCCCACAACCAAAATTTTATAAAAATTAAAAACTAGATTAGAAAAAGTAAAGAAGGTACATTCATAATGCTTCATAAAAATAAAAATAAAAATAAATAAACCGAAGAGGAATAATACACTTTGACAAATTTAAATATTTTATTTTTTATTTTTGTTTACATTAATTTGCAAAACCCTTAATCATTGAGAACCCGTTTAGTGGACTGCAACAAAAGATTGGGACCCAGTTTATCATTCCTGCCTAGATTTACTTTCTCCGCCGTTTGATGGGTCCTAAGGAGTACCAAATAAACGGTGTGGATTAAATTAATAGATATTGTGTGTGCATTTTCATTTCAATTCAACGCGAGGGACTAAGATCATGAAGAAGCATAATATATATTGTCCCGAAAAGAGAAAAGAAAAAGTGGTATAAAATAAAAAATAGTGTAATAAATAAAATTGTCCTAAAAAGACTGATTATGCATGGTACTGGTAGAGAAGGTTACAAAGGCACACATACACACAAGGAACCTCATCATTCCAACTTCTCTCCCTTTTTTTGGAAAGAAAAAATATTTAAAAAATTTCACAAAACCCCAAATTTCAACAGGACAGAGGGGAAGTAAAAGGAGCAAAAGTCAGTTGCTCGAGGTAAGAAAAAAAGGGAAGAATAAGCCAAAGAGCACTAAAATCAAAAGGTGGTCTCAATTTCTTGAATGGAAGAATAAGAACTACACAAACAAATAGTAGAAGAAGAAGAAGAAAGAAAGAAAGAAATAGCACAGACCCAAACCAGTCAATTCAGTCAAACACTTTGCAAAACCGATGAACCTCAAAATCTCAATATCAATATCAATATCATACACACACAAAATCAAAGCCAAATATATTAATATCAAACCTACCACTTGCTTGGGTCTTTCTGTATTATATACATATAACAATAATTAATTATGGGTTTTACTTTAAAGGGGATGGTTGGAGCAAAATATCACACACACACAGCAAAAGGAAGAAATTTGAAGGGAGCTCATGAACAACAATTTCAGCCTCCTGCTAATCTCTGTTTTATTTTCCTTTTTGATTTGTTATTTTTATTTTTTGTTGGGGGGTGTATAATATTAAGTAAGTAAAAATAAATAATTTATTTTTCTGCCCCATTAAACAATGAAAATGGCATATAACCAATCATCCTTTCCCCTCTGTAGGAAACACCCATCATTGCTCCCAACAATCCTTTTCAACCTTAGAAACCTGAGCTTCTAAGATATTCCCTTCCCCTTCTTTCTTTTTAACCTTTTTCTTTTTCTTATGCTTCCTCCAATCCCACCATTTAAATACCACTCACTCTTTCTCACTTTTTCCCCTCCTCTACTTCCCTCTCCACCCATTCCTTTCCCTCACTCTCACTTCCAATTTCCAATTTCCAATTTCCAATATCTATATTCTTCTTCTTCTTCTTCTTTTTTCTTTCAGTTTTTGTTTGGTTTCTCATAAAATCTCGATAATGGATCCTTCGTCTACAAACTCTGTGAACGGTTTCTATTCATTTCTCACTCGTGGGATCGACGATCTTGAACGAGTCTATCTCTCAAACAACTTCATGTCGGTTCAATTCCTTCAAAGGGCACTTTCTCTTCTCCGATCCTTCCATTCCCAATTGACTCTTCTTGTTCAGAAGCTCCATTTGCCAGTTGGGGATAAGTGGCTCGACGAGTACATGGACGAGAGCTCCAAGCTTTGGGAAGCCTGTCATGTCCTCAAGTCGGGGATTTCTGGCATGGAGAATTTCTACTCTGCCGGTTTCAACATAACTTCCTCGCTCGACAGCCATCGCCATCTCAATCCGCAACTCTCTCGCCAGGTAAAAACCAAAACAATCACAATCCCAATCGTAGTCGAAATTTTGGAATCGTTCCAAACATGGGTTTGTTATTTTCATATTTGAATTTGGATGGAACAGGTAATAAGAGCAATTTCAGGATGCAGAAGAGAAGCTTTGGGATTGGAAGAAGAAAACAGAGCTCTAATGGAAACGAGAATCCAACCGCTTTCATTACGGTTCGACGAGAAAGTATCAATCGAATCGAAGCTGAACGGATTCAACGGTTTCAGAGGAGTTCTATACGCAATGAGAAACGTGAGCTCGCTGCTGCTGATGATTTTGCTGTATGGGCTGGTGTATTGCTGGCCGGAATCGAGCTGTTTTTTGAGAGGAGGGTACGAAGGGTGTTTGTTTTTCGGATCGGCGTTCATGATCTCGACGGCGAGGTTGCAGCAGAGAGTGGCGGAGGAGATCGGGCAGATCAGTGGGAGACCGGGGATTTTGCTGTACGAGTTCAGGAGGTCGAAGATGGCCATGGACGAGCTGAGAAATGAGCTGGAGAGAGGTTCGCAGGGAGTGGTGGATTGGGAAACAGAGAGTGGGATCAGAGAGAGAGTGGACAACTTGAGAGGCTGTTTTGGTGTTTTAAGATCTGGTGCTGAGAATATTGTTGGCCAACTTGATGATTTCTTTGATGAAATTGTTGAAGGAAGGAAGAAGCTTTTGGACTTTTGCAGCCATAGGTAGGAGAAAAAAAGAAGAAGAAGAAAGTTTAGGGATGTTTTTGTGTGATAGAAAAATGGTTAAAAGAAAAAGGAAAAAAAATTATATATATTTACAGAGTAGAAGTCTCCGTTGTTCGGGTTGGTTGTACTTAATTCTATCTTAATCAAATTTATTAACTAAATTTTAAATATTTAATAATGTGGTATTTTTTAAAGATATTTTTTTTATAATTGTAAAATATTATTAATTTATTATTATCAATAAATTACCACATTATTAAATTTTAAAAATTTAATTAGTAAATTTAGAAGTTCCAGCATTACTTTTTTCTTTGTACTTTTATTTTTTTACCTGCCCTCCCCATTTTCTCTATAGTTAGTAATAGTATGGTTAAAAAGGTTGGAGAGCTTTTCTTAAGGCAAAACAAAAGACAAAATCCCAGGAAGGAAAAAAAAAATCTACTGAAATAGAGAAATGTAATTCTGGATTTTTTTTTTTTTTTTTTTTTAGGAAATATGAAAAATTCAAGTTAGGGACTTATTTTAAGACTAATGCACGACATGTTCTTCTAACATGAATTCCAGCCCAAAATATGAAATAAAAATAAATAATAAACAAAAGGAAAATGTGGGTGGGGAATTGAGTAAGCATAACAAAACCAAAAAGAATGAATAGCTTCTTGTTACTCTCAAAGGGGTGCAGCAATTTTTACTTTTTTTGACTTTTTATATTCTCAAAAGTGTGCTGGCATTTTGTTTTTGACTTTATATATATATTGAAAATATTTTAACCCTTGTTTCTCTATAGAGAATGTTTCTATATAGAGATTGTTAATTTGTTATGGTAAAATTACTAATCATTTAAGCTGTGGAAGAATGATGGAAAAGGGAGGCTTAGGACTGTAGAGCACTGTAAGATTCCTGGGTTAGCTATAATTTCAAAAGCAGTTTCTTTTAGCTCTTAGGAAGCTTTTGTCTGATTCTGTTCACTTTGAAAGCAATGGATTTGATGATGAAAGCTTCTCACCCACAAACCCTTCTCTCTCACTTATATGTCTCTTCTGCTCTCTCTCTTTCTCTTTCTCTGATTTTTTTTTTGGTTGCCAAATACTTTCCCTTTTTCGGGGTTTTGAAAAATATAATACAAAGCAGAAAATTTTGGGTCACTTTCTCACTTCTAACCGTATCTCATGCTTTTTGTCCCTTGCCGGAAATTCATGCTTTGCCTCCCTTGAAGGGATCCATAACGGCGTCCAACTTAGAAACAAAAACAATATAATATTGATGAAAGAGAAAGAAAAAAAAACTACAAGACAAATTGAAAACAATAAACAAATACCAAATACCAAATAAAATTGCGAAGCATTTGATGGAAACAATTTGTTCTTTGTATCAGTGCTCTGTCCAAAACCATTGCCCCTCAAATCGGCAATCTATGGTATACTATCATAACAAGACAAATTGCTCTTTGACTCTTCAAAAAAAGTAATTTAATAAATAGATATATAAAAAGTTAAAGAACATAATATAAAAGTGTTATGAGGTCTCTGTTTCCTCTCTGAAAACCGTAAATGAGCATATAGCTTGTAGTTTGCCACCACCCCCAAACCCAAACCTAAATAAAAAGTAAAAGAGTCTGGAACACCAGGATTAATGGCAATCATGAACCCCCAGAACAGTCATACAAAGTATACAGAGAATATTGCATTGAAAGATAATAATAGAAAGAAAAATACAGATGTAGCTCTATTGCATCACAAAATTTTCTGCTCTGCCAAGGAATTATAGTTAAGTGATGACGATGTATCTAAATAAATATACGACTCCGTGTAAATTTATACAAAATCACAAAGTAATAATCAGGCAGGAGGCGAACAGTCTTTTTTTTTTTATGTGCGTAAAGTTTGGTAACTCGTTGAGATTTCTGACTCATTTTGACATGATTTACAGGTGGCGAATCCGGAAAAAATTGTAGAAGAAATGTTTACAGGTTACCATGCAAAGTGATGGTAAACCACAGAAGCAAGATAATGACACCACAGAATTGCATGCAAGCTGTGTCCCTTTCGACGTGCTTTAAGTATCAAATCCTGGCATAGCAAACTGTGAAGCAAACATCTCAACTCGATTTCGGAGCTCTACAATATCTTTATTGTTATGAAGACCTTTGACAAAATCTTTCAGCTGTTTACCATATTCCCTCTGGACAAGACAAGTGATATGGGCTGCCCTATAAAGAAAGTCAGCTATTGTCTCAAAATCAGCCTCTAGACATCCTCTTGATGTCATAGCTGGTGTACCTAAACAGCAAAAGAACAAATAAATTAAGGACTAAGGTACTGAAACAAAATAAGACTTCTGCCAAACTGAACATGGTGAACGATAGTTAGCCACAATTGAGCTTGCTAACATTGAAATTTATAATTTATTCCAACACAATGGATCATTGTGAGTTCAGTTAGTGGAACAGGTGTAGCTAGGCCTGGCAACGTGTCGTGTTGAACCGTGTTCGTATCGTGTCAAATTTTGTTCACCCGAATCCAACCCCATTAAATTTTCGTGTTGAACCGTATTCGTGTCGTATCGTTTTTTGTTTGTGTCGTTTTATTCGTGTTTACTATACATGTACGCGAGTGTTTTATTTTTTTTATTTAAATTAATATATATTGTCATATAATAAATTATTATTAATAATAATTTATGTTTATTAAGCCTAAATACATATTCAAATGATATGTTAAACATTTAAAAAAATATATATTAACATACTAAAATTTAACATAAATAATAACCATAAATTTAAAATATGTAAATATTACGAATTAAAGCTATATTAAATATTTATCGTGACTAAAAAACAAAATATGCATTTCAATTATAAATTTAAAAATATTCAAAATATTATAAAACAAACTAAAATTAATTTAAAAATATTCAAATATTATAAATCAAACTGAAATTGTACATCCAATATAAAAAAGATAGAATATAAAACAAATATTAATATATAAATAGATATAAAAATTATAATTTTCCAATGAAATAAAATATAAATTTTATAATTTTCTAAAACTAAAAAAAAATAATATAAAAAGTTAACTATAATGAAATAATTAAATTAATATTATTCTTATCGTGTCTTATTGTGACCCATCGTGTTAACGTGTTCCAACCCATTTTTTTATCATGTCTTATCGTGTGACACTGATATCAACCCAACCTGATATCGCGTACCTAAATCCGCAAATTATCGTGTCATTTCATGTCGTGTTATCGTGTCGTGTAACATGTTGCTAGGTTTAGGTGTAGCACAAATATGGTTCAGTTTTATGCCACGAGGACAGTGGATGAAAATAAACAGCCACAGCAATAAAAAGGAAATACAAACAAATGATAAGAGAATGAGGAACTTCCAAAAGAGTTTTCAGATGTACAAGGTTTTCAAAGAGGATTGCATGGAATAAAATAAAATTTGAAAATTATGGAAATTTCACAGGATACAGTCAAATGGAACCATAATTGTTAATGCGATATGAAAGGATTACCACTCACCGATTCTCACACCTCCACGGGAAATTGCACCAGTGTCGCCAAATATAGCACATATGTTGAGAGTGATCTGACACATCTCACAGACCTTCTCAAAATTCTTCCCTGAAACAATTTTACATTTATAAAGAAAACAATAAGAAAATATAGACATATTTAAAAGTACAGTAGAAGTTATTAGCAGATTTTATCTAAATGTAACATATGTAAGATTCTAATTGCATTGAATGCATTTTTTGCCTATATTTCACCATTCTTATTCAGACATAATAAGGGAGAACACACAAAACAAATAAATTAAATCAAATAAAAACATGGAAGTAAAAAAGAAGGCAATATGAATCTAAAAAACTCATGAAACTTTTTCGTATTGTTTACAAGTGGCCACAAACAATCAACTTGTGAAAAAACAAAAACTGTGAACCAGAGGAGGCTTACAGTAGCTCACTAAGCTTGCCACTCATCATGATTATATTCTAGTTTATTAGTTACATTCTCTAAAGGCATGTATGACAGAGTCATGCATTGTTTTGCAAAGCTTAGGCCATAATAATACACTGTCCAAAATAAATTAAGCTCAAAATCGTACAAGCAATTTGTTTAAGTGGGAAAAGACCAGAATTGCATGAAAATCTTCAGTCTAGTTTCTTTAACCCTTACAACTACAGCACAATTACTGACGCAAGTGACAAGGAGTTCCATTAAAATTCCAAGAACTAATTTTCTCATATTTTTGCTTAAAGAAAACAATTTGAACACAGTGTAAACACATATACTTGCATAAATTACAAATGACTCTTGGTCACCATTCAAGATCAAAATCATGAAAACCTAATTGTAAGAGCCCCAAAGGTTGGACAAAGTCAAATAGGCCCACATAATTCATAGGTGGAAATGATTTAACAATCTACGCTGGTGTGAAGTTATACCTGTTAAGCCAAGAGCAGTTAAATCCCAGAGCAATAAGTGATTGTCAGTACCCCCAGTCACCAATCTACACTTTCTTCTAACCAAAGCAGATGCTAAAGCCTGTGCATTTTTCTTTACCTGTTGCATATATGCTTTGTATTCCGGAGTGGCTACTTGTTTAAAGGCAATTGCAAGTGCAGCAATGTGGTTATTGTGTGGACCCCCTTGCAACGATGGAAAAACAGCAAAGTTTATCTTTTCCTCCAAATCATAATGGCCGCTACTCTCTCCATAAGTAGGAAACCCTTGCTTCCTTGATTTTGCGCCTTTTCTGTAGAAAATAATACCTCCCCTAGGACCTCTCAGGCTTTTGTGAGTTGTCGATGTTACCACATCACAGTAATCAAATGGACTTGCACATTCCTGAAATGAAGAATATGAATATCCAGCAAGTTAGAAAGAATTACGTGTTTTTTTTTTTTTGGTAGGGGAGGGGGGGTTCCTTTTAATTGAAGCTTCTGATATATGGATAGAATATCTCTCTCTATCAATTAAGAAGAAAAGAACAAAACAAATGCACAAATAGTATCTACACATTGAAGCATACAAGCTAGTATTTGATGCAAAATTGACCTACATGAGCTTAAATATGCAAATTATATGTCATTTCTTTTAACTAAACCCTTTACAGATGGACTAATCAAACTGATGATGTACATCTTTAGTTCAATAAGTGATACAAAGCCAAAAGTTTCAGTACTTTAATTTATGTAGTAACAGAAGTAGAGCAGATTATACAGACTGCACGATGGAACATGAGACAATCAACAATCTAAAAGGCATGATACCACTTTAACCCCTATCATCAAAATTACAGACCATAACAGGGAAAATGTTCTGTCGACCTTCCCAAGAAGGCAAGAAGCTTGAGACACAAATTGATTTATTTTAATTGTTCGTTTACAGAATGTAAAGAAACAACCCTTAAAACCGAGTTCACCCGCTTAAAGTGTTCAACAACACTAAGTGGAATAAATGACACAAATTAAACCTTAAATTGATGGACACAAATTAAAACTTTAAATTGATGGATTTTGACATTTTTCATAACTTAATAGAGCAGAGAGAAAAAGGATTCCAATTAGGGAAAATAACCAAGCCCAAGCAAAAGTGTAAGACCTAACCAGAAGTCCATCATTGACTGAAAAAGGCAACAGTAAGAAAGCATATGTATTCATAATACGCAGGCAAGTCTGAAAGTACGTGTATGTTTATGCTCGCACATTCCCATATATTTTTGTATGTTATGACAAGAACATAACGTATGCATACACAGCACGGCAATATTGAATCTGCGTTCTGGTGGTCTAACTAGAAAAGGTAATGGACCAATTATTTATTATCTAATCTAAGTTGTTATTCTACAACTAGAGTACAATTTCCAGCATAAACAAAGTAGTCTATTATTCCCAAAACAAGTGGGAGGACTAAAAAACCGCTCTTCATCTAAAACTAGTTAGGTTTTTGCATCAAAAGTGCTCTTAAGCAACAAGAACATAACACCGTCGTCACCCATGTTTCCCATGTATAGATTTAAATCAGTACATGCTTTTAGAAGTTCAAACAAAGGTCATCAAAAAATATAACTAAAAAAAAAACCAAATAACTAACATAATTAGATCATTATTACCCCCAAAAAGTGCAAAATCCATATTGAAAATTCTAAACCTCCACATAAAAACATAACTTGAGAAAGAAATTTTCAAACCTTAGCTGCCACTAGACCGCTAATATGAGCCATGTCGCACATTAACACTGCTCCGCATTTATCCGCAATCTGCCGAAACCTGGCATATTCCCATTCCCGGGGATATGAACTGCCACCGCAAATAAGTAGTTTGGGGCGAAAATCAAGCGCTTTCTCCTCAAGCTTATCATAATCAATATACCCTGTTTGGGGGTTGACTTTATAAGGAAGACTCTCAAAGAATATTGATGCAGCCGAAACCTTCTTGCCACTTGGAGTGTAATAACCATGACTCAAGTGTCCTCCAGATGGAGAATCCAAGCCCATAATCCGATCTTTTGGGAGCAAAAGCCCAGTGAACACAGCAAAATTTGCAGATGTACAAGAGTAAGGCTGAACATTCACACCCCACTTCTCAGAATCAATATCAAAAGCAGCTAAAGCACGCTCACAGCAGAGCTGTTCAATCTGGTCGATATGCTGATTACCCGTATAGTATCTTGCTCCAGGCATTCCCTCAGAGTACTTGTTCGTCAAATGGCTTCCCAGAGCTTCCATCACGGCCTTGCACACAAAATTCTCTGAAGCTATCAATTCGATTCCTTTGAACTGTCTCTGCTTCTCATTTTCCATAATTTCGTGAATTTCCGGGTCCGCAATCTTTAGGGACTCGTTGCCCCAAGAACGAACCGCTTTCTTTCTTTCCTCACTGGACGATTCGACCACAATACATTTGGAAGGGTTTCCAGAGAACGACAATGACCCTTCTCTCTGCCTTTTCATTTTCAGGCACAAAGGGTGCCCCAAAAGGCTAAATTTCTCATCTTTTTCATGACCCTCTCCATTTTCAACCCTAAATTTCTCCTCGTTTTGCTCCAGCGAAGGGAACGGAACAGAGGCGTTCGAGCTCAACGAACCGCGAAACTTGGTTTCGCAGGTGATTGGGGATGCCATAGAAGCTGTTGAAGCATGCGTGCTAAACCCTAGAGAAAGACCCGGTTGAGCATTCGGGAAATCCATAAAATCCCAAAATTATCAAAGAAAAATTGAAATTTGGCACCGGAAATTTGGAAACTTGGTTCTATGGATAGGTACAGAAGCAGCGACAACAGCGTCCAAACAAACTACAACGAAAGCAACGGAGCCATGACGTGCGAGATGTCGACGCAGAAGCAGTTTCCATGAAAGTCTGAGAAGAACCTGCGAAACTATTCTAAGAAAAATTTCACTGATATTTTGGAGAAGACGATAAGTATTAAAAATATGGAAAGTTCCGCATATTCTATAAAAGTAAACTTATATAAATTTAAATATAATATAATATTCTATTTTAGGTTCTTAAAAAATACAAAATTGGAAAGAGAGCGCTTTGCAGAGACTGATTGGGTAGTCAAGGGGGGATGAACCTGGATGAGATTTCGTACATGGATGTTGGCGTGCGTAGTGGGGGTTACCGGCTGACCGGCAATACCCAGTAGCGTCAGATTACTACCGGTAACTTACACACGGTGAACTGAAATCCTGCAAGACTATTGCCCGTGGTCCTTTTGAAATAAAGCTCTACTAGTTCTACATCTGGATGGAATTACGTCCATATACATAAGGTTGAGCTTCGGGATGGTCTTCGTCGATATTAATAAAATACTTTCGAGTTTCGACCAAACAAAATATTAATAATTATTTAATAACATTCATCAAAAAAATAAAAATTTTAGTAACGCAAGGCAACTTTTTTTCTTGCTAAGAACGCGTCCACTTTTTATGTAAGGGTATATAAATAGAATTAGCATATGCTATCTTTGTATTTCACCCAAAAAAAATATGCATATCTTTTTAAGAAGGTGCTGCTATTTGTTTTTAGAGGGTTTTTTTGATGAATTCTTTTACACCAGTTATACTTTCAAAAAAAAAATTGAATAATTAAAAAATATTTTCAAGTTTATAAATTACGTTCTATTTTCACTATTGATTCTATGCGGTTGTTAAATTTACCTTTGAATAATTAATAAAAAATGAGTAATTATAAATTATCTTTGTACTTTTAGTAAAATTAAATTACATTTAAAAAATTTATAATTTTTTTTATGAATATGCAAAAATTAATTTGAAAACTTCAAAGTTCTTTTAATCTGTATTTTTAATTAATTTTTTTATACTCTATAATAACTTTTTCATTTAAACAAAACTATATGATAATTTTAAAAATTGTATTATAATTTTTCAAATATATTTAACTAAATGTATTTGTCTAATATATAATTTACTTTGAAAAGCTTATCTAATTAAAATTATCATATAATTTTTTTCTTTAAACAAAAAAATTATCACATAGTTTTAATTAAGATATAAAAAAAATAAACTCTTCAAATTAATTATTGCAAAAAAATACAAATAATTTAAAAGTAATTAAACCTTAATAAATAGATAAATACAAATAAACTCTTCAACTTTCTCTCTCTTCTTTTTCTCGCTTCGCCATGTCTTTCGAACAAAGATCATTTGCACACCACGTGCTCCATTTTCATACATTTTTAAATTACAATATTTAATACTCATATAATTTACTAAATAATAATGTATCCCTAACCCTTTTTAGATTCAAAACACTACTTCGTAAAAGATGAAAAATATTTAAGTTTGATGGGTCAATTAAGCGTTACAGAGAAAGTGAGCCTATACTAATAAACAATAATGTTTAATCTCATTACTAGCATATAAAAATTCAATAAATGAGTTATATGATCATGATTATTTTGCACATAAATATTCTTTCAACATACATTTCAACAATATGTATGATAATTCAAAAAGAAAATATATAATATAACTAAAAATTCAACATACATTTTCTAATAAATATATACAAACTTAATTTTATTTTTAAGTACAGAAGTATATATATATATGTATCAATACATAAAATGGTATCTTATATAATATTGTTAAATTTGTGCTGGGAAATTCTTATGCTGGCTCATATTATTTATTGTTTTTTTTTTTTTGTTACAAATGCATTTTTTGTTCTTTTTGTTAATTTCATCCACCAGCCATTTTCTCCAGGTTTAAAGAATCACATTTTGTTAAAATAATATCTAAAATATTAGTGGTAATTTTTAAAATCTAAAATTAAATTAAAATTATTGCAAATAATATGTATGTATATATATATATATATATATATATATATATATATATTTATAAACCGGGTCGAAGCCTGCTGTGTTTCCTTTCAAAGCAAGGCCCAAAAACTCACAACTGACAAGTGCAAGTCCCCGAACCGAATTAGAGAGAGACCGATAAGCAAGTTTCACGAAAAAGCATCGACCGGAAACTTGCTTAGCTCGTCAATGGAGGTTTCGTCGTCTGAAGCTTCTTTTTCACTTTGGGATTATCTTAATCTTCTCATTCTACGCCCAGTTTCTGCAATCGCATTCGTTATCTTCTTAATTTCTTTAAGTAACTCTTCCTCTCATTACTTTTTTGCCGATAACAATTGTTTGTGTTTTTTTTTTTTTTTTTTAATAATTGAATTATAGTTTCCTATATATGATATGTGCTATTTTTTTTTTTCTTTCTTTTTTTTAGCTTTAAAGTAAAATTGTGAATTGAGGATCTGGGTCGGTGAAAATTTTCTGTGTGATTGTTTCTGAGATCTGAATTTTCAGGTTGGTTGTTGGCGTGGAAGCTAGTGCTGGTTCACGTTCCTCTGGTTCAAGAAATTTTCGGTTTGCGAAAGAAACCCGTCAAGCCGAAACCTTTAACTCGACGGCTGTCGAAAATTTACAGTAGCATTGATTCCCGCAAAAATGCTTCTGGGTGGTAAATATATTGGATTCCTTTCATTCTACTTTTTCAGAATATCTACCTTAATAATTTGTAGAATCCTGTCTCTGCATCGAATTGTAATGCGACTGTTTCACTCATCCTTTTTGTGGCTTATGATCATGGTTGGTGCTAAAAAGATGAAATTTGTCGGTTATATTAGGAGTTTTCTATTTGTTAAGTTTTCATTTTTAGTGGACAAATGATTGCCATTTGCAACCAACATGGATCCCGAACTTATTTTTATCAAATTCTAAGCAAATCATATAAATAAATGCAAAAAGCGAGACAGTTAGAGGAAAACATTTTTCATGGATTCTTTCATTTAGGATATGATTGCATATACTTGCATATACATTGGAGAGGCATGCATTGAGTTATAAGTAAAGCTGATGTTGCATTTGTGTGGCATCAAGAATAGTTTCTGTCAGAATCAGATTTCCCTTTTGAGGGATCTTAGTAGAAGAGTTTTTGCAACTCATTTTGCCAATTGAAAGTGCGGTAATTATTATCAATAAGACATTAAGTCATGTAAATTATCTTTTGGTTACTTTGGTTCCTCTCCTTTTTCACTAAAAAGCGGTTGCAATGATGTCTAGAAAGGAATTGGAAATTTGATCCATGTCATAGCACTTTCATGGAATGGCACTCGTGTTAAAAGTACTAGATGCAAGTGTATTTTTCTCTTTGTTTCTGCAAAGTATGATAAATTCAGTTAATTTAATTGACCATTGTGTGATTATGATCTCCACCTAATTTTGGATATTATCTTGCTTGTTTGGATATTTGTTATGGCTTCAAACAGAGGAATTGATGTTGGTAACCCTTAATTGTAGGGTTCCCACAAGTGAGCTGTTCAGCGAGATTTTCCAATTTCTATATAGTTAGCCCCAAGATTCAAATGAAAAACACATAAAGTTCATATATGCAGAATGAACTGGTTTCACATAGCATCGTAATTTGGAATGAATTCTGGGTCTTTTCACTATGTAGCCTGCCTTGCTATCATATCTTCTGCTGCATGTTCTTAGCATGTAGAGGTTGTTAGTTTCCTCTTTCTATCTGCATAAGTTCCTTATTTAGAGATAGATAGGATGTTTGACAGAATTTTAATAGAGCCATTGAATTTTCCTACCTATAATTGATAATGTGATGATAACTTTTTAGGTTTTAATTGGACCCAGAAGCAGTTCAAAAGTTTCTTTCTATGTGGTGATAAACTGCAGTATTATGTTATTTCTCCTTGCGCAAAAATGCCTTTTCTCCTAAAAAGGTCTACATAACTTGGTGTTGCATTATAAATTTCACCGTAATTTCAAGTTCAACATAACTTAGTGTTGCATTATAAATTTCAACGTAATTTCAAGTTCATTGGATTTTATTTATTTATTTATTTATTTTTCAGAAAGGAAGATCTATTTATCTTGTGGTGGCAAATGGTTTTTGCTGCAGAAATGAAGAGTAAACTTCAAGAACTTGTGCATAAGGGAAACCAGGACAGTGGAATAGCATGACAATTGCTTCATCGCATGAATAATGTGACATGTCAAAATTCCAAGGGATTGAATGACCAGCTGTTGATGTTTGCTGTACATAAATTTGTTTTTCTTGAAATCATTATGTAAAAAGTCACCTTGCTACAAAACCCATTAATTATTCACCTTTGATGCTAATCTCTTTCTCAATCTCTCTCTTTTTTTTTTTTTTCTTTTTCTTTTTTTTTTTAATATTTAGTCCACCATTATGTTCCCCTTCTCTTAAGCCCCACTTCAACTTAGCTCCATCTCATACTTATGATTTAGGAAACACCTTACATTTTCAAATAAGTCAACTATCCAGCTATATTTGACAATTGGTCCTAGTTTTTCAGCAACAACAAAACTAACGCTGAAATATGGAACGTCTTGCCTTTTTTTTTTATATTGCTTTTTCTTCCTTTTGCGTAGAGGTAGCCATTATGCATAACAGTATATGACGAAAATAATATATTAACAAAAAGTCGTTGTATTTCATTATTGAACCTGAAGGAAATCATAGTTGTACCTCTCCTAACATTTGGTGGCAAAAATTACTAGTACTGTAACAAATAACCAGAGAAAGATTTGGGTCGCTTTCTTTTCTCGTAGTAGTCTTGCAAAATTCACTTTGGAAAAAAAAAGAAAACAATATACTGAGAAATTGTGGAGCAGATGAATTGGAAGCTCATCAATGACAAATTTTTTGGCAATACTAAGAACTTGGGTATATTACTTGGTTCTTTACATTGAACTTTGTTGTTCATTTGGCCTTGACCCTTTTTTTTAGTCAACAAGCAGACAAAACTAACAATATTTTCAAACATTTTTCCTTCATTGATGGATTTGTCTGCATGTGACAAATAAAAGGTTTAATTGATTGAGAAATGATTCTTCTATAAACAAAAGTTGGATTTGAATTCTCCGTAATAATTATATACCCTCTTTTTTTTTTTTTTTTTAAATAATAGAAGGAATTACTTCAGAACTGAAGACAAAGTAATGTTTATTGTTTAATAGAACACTCACACAGTGGTGTGGTGTAGTGTGGCAGAGCCGCAGAGGCAATTTGCTTAATTCTATTCCAATTCCTATTCCTATTCCTGGGTTAGTTTTGTTCTTCGTCTGCATAGACATTTTGGTTGTGATGGCAAAGCTTCAGGGTGCTTTTCTTCCTTCTAATCCCTTCTTTACTGACGCCTCTCCTTCTCAGGAGCCCACGAGTTTCCATTTATCCGAATTCAAATTTCGGGCTTCCATGGCTACAAACACCAGTTTTGCTGACACTTCAATGTCAAACCAAAGAAACCCGCAAGCCCAGTTTCCTCTTACTGCTAAAGGGACCAAAAAACTAACTGATAATCGAAGAGCTGAAACTGAAAGCAATACTGGGATTGCTTATTACCTGTCTCGACTTAATAGTAACTGTGTGACTGATTTCAGGCAGGTTCATGCTCTAGCTGTGAAGTTAAATGCTTTTGAAACGGATGGTTGTATTGCAAACAAACTCGCTGTGTCGTACTCTAGAATTATGGAGTCCTTGGACGATGCCCGTAAGTTGTTTGATGATATTCCTAAACGAACACTTCCCCTTTTTTCAGCATTGATGAGAGCATATTGTCGGTTGGAGCAGTGGGAAGATTTGTTTTTGGTTTTCGCATTGATGGTTGATGAGGGTGTGCTTCCTGATAAATATCTAGTACCTACTATACTGAAAGCCTGTTCAGCAATGCAGATGACGAGAAGTGGTAAAATGATTCATGGGTATGCAATAAGGAAAAGATTGGATCTGGATGTTTTCGTTGGGAATGCACTAATTGATATGTATGCGAATTGTGGTGATTTAAGACTTTCGACAGGTGTTTTTAATTCAATGGGGGAAAGAGATGTAGTAACTTGGACTGCCCTTGTTTCAGCTTACATGGATGAAGGCCTTCTGGATGAGGCAACAGAAGTTTTTTATTCAATGCTGTTGAATGGGGTCAAACCTGACTTGATCTCTTGGAATGCACTTGTATCAGGGTTTGCACGAAATGGAGATATTGATATGGCTCTTCAATATTTGGAAGAAATGCAAGAGAAAGGGCTCAAGCCAAGGGTTAACACGTGGAATGGAATCATATCTGGTTGTGCCCAAAATAAGTATTTCGAAGATGCTTTAGATGCATTTTATGATATGTTATTGTTTCCTGAAGTTCCAAATTTTGTTACAATTGCAAGCGTATTACCAGCTTGTGCAGGCTTAAAAAATCTTAACATAGGTAGTGCAATTCATGGATATTCTCTTAAAAGGCAGCTTTGTGGTAATGTTCATGTGGAAGGTTCATTAATTAATATGTACTCAAAATGTGGAAGGAACAATTATGCTGAGAAAGTTTTTGCTGAGTCAGGAACCAAAAACACTGCCATGTGGAATGAGATGATTGCAGCTTTTGTGAATGAGGGAGAATTGGCGAAGGCATTGGAACATCTTAGGTTGATGCAGAATAATGGTTCAAAACCTGATGTGATATCTTATAATACAATTTTGTCTGGCCATGCAAGAAATGGGCAAAAAGATGAGGCATATGAGTTGCTCACTGAGATGGTGAAGATTGACCTAAAGCCAAATATTGTTTCCTTCAATGTTTTAATTTCTGGTTTTCAACAATCTGGTCTTACTTATGAAGCTCTGAAATTGTTCCAGACCATGCAATCTCCAGGTTGCTTTTTAAATGATGTGCTCACGGAGTCTACTCCTCCAAACTCTATCACTATTGCTGGTGCTCTTGCAGCTTGTGCTGATCTAAATTTAAAACGGCAAGGGAAGGAAATCCATGGATATGCATTGAAAAATGGCTCTAAGAACATATATGTCTCAAGTGCATTGATTCACATGTACTCAAAATGCCATGACACTGTCTCTGCAGCCAAATTATTTAGGAGAACTAAGGGTGGTAACACAATTTGTTGGAATGCTTTGATTGCAGGCTATGTTTACAATATGCAGCCTGAGTGTGCTTTTAAACTTTTCTGTGAAATGTTGGCAGAAGGCCTTCTACCAAGCTCAAGTACTTTTATGATACTTCTATTCGCATGTGGTAATATGGCAGCCTTGAGAAGCGGGAGAGAGCTACATGGCTATATGTTAAAGAGTCAATTAGATAAATCCAACAATACTCTTGCGAGTGCCCTGGTGGGCATGTATGTCAAGTGTGGTAGTATATTGGAGGCCAAATCAGTTTTTGACTCTCAAATTAGTGAAGATGTTGGTCTATGGAATGCCTTGGTTTCTTCTCATTTGGATCATGGAATGACTCAAAATGCTATTGCCTCGATTGAACAGATGGAGTTATCAAGAATGATGCTTGATTGTTAACCTTTGTTCTTTCAACTTGTGATTGTTTGAATCTAAATGATATTGTTTAAAGTATTTCCTGACCGCATTTACACCTTTCAATTTACATTGCCAGAATAACCGAATAATGTGATGCTTCGGTGTTCTCCTTGACAGCTTTTGGTTAACTAAATTATTGTGCAGCAGGAATGGACAAGTTTCGAAAGTTTTTAGTCCTACATCAGTCCTTTTAATCAAACCAGAGTTATGGGAATGCTATAATGTTTCTTTTTAAAAAGTGTAGGTAACATTCTTACATTTATTTATCATTTTAATTTTTTAAAATATGCAATAGTTTTAAAAACCCAATTGTAGTTCCTAAGCCTCGTTTACTTCAATATTGGCGGCATTCAATTGGACCGACTCTGTTGAATCTTTAGATTACCCATTTGAAATCGTTCACCTAGGCCCATCCAGTGGTTTGTTTTGTACTTAGTTTCATGCAGCCTTTTTTCCTACTTTCAAACAGATTCATTTAATGTAATGTTCATTATTATTAGTATCCCACATTTATATTCATCTATTGCTTGCAGACGATCATTATATTGGTTGAGCAATTTACATCCTTATTATTTTCTCACCCAAGATTTATGCTGGCAACAAAGACAGCAGATGATTCACACTACGTCTTATAGCTAGCAATTTTAAGCATTATTTAATGCCTTACATGGCTCAGCTCACAGTAACCATTAACTACCCTATACTGTTCATGACAGATTACCAGGGCTGGCAGGGTTCAGGACCACCAGGTATCCATCGCTGGGGCTCAAAATGTCATCCAAATTGTCTTTGAATACTAACCTTCAACGCTTCCTCAGCTCTCTTCATCAATGCCTGGTTGCCCTTATTTGAGAATGAGGCATTCGACCTAGATTCATAACTCAGAAATGGGAGACACACCAGGAGAAGAATTTTAGGCTACTCATTGTTTATTAAAGGTGGCTCACAAATATTCCTCCACTGTGGAGATCCCCAGCTACCAGGTTTGGATATATATAGAAGTGAACTGCTCATATTAGTTGATGTGAAAGTGAAGGAAATGAATATAGCTTTTACTTGGTGAATCATCCCAGTGCATGTATGTAAGATTCATTCCAACTCAAGAAATGACACACATCCACGTTGTTTATGTCTGTTACAGTACTGTTTGACTTCCAATGAACCTTTAGAATAAAGAGAACCTACTTGTTAATCTCCATTCGCGAAAAATTCTGTATGCTATAAAATTGGCGTATGTGACTGAAAATATTAGTCCTGTATTTTTCTTTTTTTCTTTGGTGCATAATGTGTGGACTTTAATCAAAGCTTTTAAATTATAGACATCCTAACTTTTATGTAGGTAAATACCATTGGGTTAATAGACACAAAATGAAAACAAACCATTTGGCTGGAGATTTGCTACAAAGCAATTCTGAGGTAAAAATAAATCATTGGTTAAATTCTTTACTGGGTACAGACAATTGAGAGCATCCTTCATGCACTTGTCTGGTAAAGGTATTCTTTTTTTTTTTTTTGGTGAAAAGTGAAATCTGCCTTTTGACATAAAAAAGTATTAAGGTAAAGTAGATAGCCAAAGCAGCACGAGAAGAATCATCTCAATTTTATCCTTATAAGAAAGAAAAAAAAAATTATAACACAATAATGACAAAATTATGCATGCCTGGAATCTAAAATACGTACTTTAAATAAAATTTTGCCAAAATTTTAGATATCAATTTTAAGTACTAAGCACTTTTAGAAGGTAATAAATCAAGTCCCTTTGGGAGTGATCATGTTGACGTGATTCCTGAGGAATCATCTATTTGGTGTTTAAGACGTAACTACGTAACTACATAACTATAAAATATAAAAAAAAAAAAATAGAAGATCTAGTTAGAGTTTATATAACTTCAAATGGATGGTGTTATATATATAATATGATATGGCTTATTTCAAGAGGAAAAAAAATAAAAAAACGTAGGGAGCAGCGGTGGGGACAATGACTTTTATCTATTTTTCTTAAAAAATTAGTTTCGTGTACGTACGTTTTTGTTTGTGAAAAAAATATGATATGGCCTTTTTCAAGAAAAATAATTAAAAATGTGAAGACAAATGAACTTTTATCTTCTTCTTTATTTTCCTTAAAAAAATTAGTATCGTCTTAAATTAGTAATTTTGGGTTGAATTTACAATTTTAATTGATGAAGTTGATGATTGAGAGATCATTCAAATGATATTATTGGCTTATATGGATGATCTAGTTAATGTTTTATTATTAAAATAAATATAAAATTGAGAGTTGAATTGAGCGTTATTATTCTTAACTACTTTGATTATTTTCTTTGTGCTAAGGTAGAATTTATTATTATAACAGATTTATATTTTAATTTAATTTACCTGTTAATTTTATGCAACTAGATATTTTTTATCAAACTAAATATTTATTATAGACTCATATTTTATTATAGAGATATTTTTATATGGAATAATTGCATTTTTAGTATATAATAAATGTTGAACAATTGAATGGTTTTATTGTATTTCAATCGCTTTTTTTTTTTGGGTATTTATTATTTTTATTTTTCTAAAATTAATATATGACAATTATTATATAAATTATGAGGTAATAGCCACTGTATCCCCTATAATTTTTTTTTTTTTTTTTTTACCGTTGAGCTTCATTTAATTTAATTTTTATTTCTTATACATACAAGTGACCCCTGACATTAAATCCTGGCTACCTGGTGTTTACTACCAAATAGTTTACAATCTTTAAGGTTTTCTTTTTTCTTTTCTTTTCTTTTTTTTTTAGAGAGAAAAAAAAAAACGAAACAAACAAAACAAAACTTAAAACATTTCTATAGTTATATATCATTTACTGATGCAAAAAATAAATAAATAAATAGAATAATATATTTACAATAAATAATAAAAACAATTTCATTTCTTATCGAAATCTAAAATATAAAAGTTCTTAAATGATATATGATGGTTTTTCCTACGCTCGAATTCGAGCACAAAAATAAATTTGGAAGGCCGAGCGTAATCTAAAGTTAATTTTATTCTTTTGAGGTATCCCATACCATATTATAATTGACCAAAACAGCAATAATACGAAATTTCTATTCCAAATTAGAAGAACGGCCAAAAAATAGAAGTATAGTTAATGAGTTGCACTTTCTTATCAAGAACCAATTAGTTAAAACATGAATTGCTCAACAGTTACACAAGTCTCTGACTTCCTTTGAAAGCAGAAATTATATATGGATGTGAAATGAAAAAATAGTGAAGTTTCAGAGGCCTGATTACATTAGTCTTCCTGGAATGGAAACAATAAGTTGTCCAAGAAAGGTTCATAAGCAAATGAATACCTTAATCATTGGAAGCAGATGCTTGTGCGTCATATTGATCTTTTGACGACAACCTATCGTTCATCTACTCCAGCAGTGGCTGCAGGTTGTCCGGAGGAGTTCTCAGTGGTTAGTGGGGCTTTCTTTCTTCCAGGCCCTGAAGAAACCTTAACCGTTGCTGGTCTTAGAAGCTGATCTCCAAGTAGAAAGCCACGCCGGAATTCTTGAACTACAATACCTTCCTTGAACTCGTTAGACTCCTCTCGTGCAATGGCTTCATGAAGCTTTAACAAATAATAACACATTAGATGGCATGCCAATATGTATGCTGATGGTTAGCAATGTTTCATAAAGTAACGCCTGTAATATAAAGAATTGAACTTTAAACTTTTTGATGCAAAATGCGTACACCCATAACTTAAATCAAAGATGGTATGCAAGTCAAGGATACATTTAATTTATTGTTAATTCAACCCTAAATCCACAAGTCATTCAATTTTAGGAAAGATGGACTGCTCTAGGACGTCAATCAAATTATATGAACCTGAATTCAGAAGTAGGTATGCTGCTTATAAGGAACCTTGATTGTCCATCTAACCTTACTTCAACTTTAATTACTGAATCCCATAAAATCAAAATTTCTGAATCACTCTCTGAACTGCAATGCTAGATTTTTCATTCGAGAGCATACAAGGAATGAACCATCAAATTGCAACATGCTCCAGTGTAGCTAACAAACATGAAAATCAACAAGTGAAAATGCATAGTTTGACATTTATAAAGCTCATAAAACTGAAATACTTCTTATAACACATACCAAGGGATCAAAGGGCTTCCCTACTGTTGCTACAACAGTCACATGCAAGCTCCTCATTATTTCCACAAATTGCTTGTATATTCCCTGATAACTTCCATCAATCTTTCTTTCCTTTTCTGTTTCAGGTTTAATTTGCTGTTTGGCTCTCTCAAAATTGTCCACCATGGGCAAAAGACTCTCAATTACTTCTCTTTGGGCGTTAGTTCTTACAGTAAGCCTCTCCTTTTCCGATCTTTTTCTAAAATTATCAAAATCTGCTTGTAAGCGAATATATTTCTCCTTCCCAGATGTTATGTCTGCTGTTAAGGTAGATGCTTTCTGGTCTAATTCATGCCTCTCTTTTTCTATCCTGTCTATTCTAGCCTCAATATCTGATACAGTTTTTTCATCTCCATCAAGAATAGCTTTCTTGTATTCTTTAATAAGGGTCTTTAAACTAAATACATGTTGCCCAACTGCTCCACTTTCCACTGTATTGGCACTCTGTCTATCATCTTCATCAGTTGTCTGGAAAAGGAAAAAAAAAAGAAAAAAAAAAAGGAAATAAATCACTAACTCCCATAAAACCGCAATGCAAAAAAAGAAACCAAATTATCTATTCAAATTTAGGTTTGCCAAAATATTTTCATTAATGAAAATAGCTTATGCATCTTGATGTGAGTCTGTGATATTTTGCCGACGACCTATCATACGAAGATTTGGATGTCAACAAGCACAAAAACAAGACTAAGAGATTTTGAAAGCTCAATAGAGACTTGGAATTTATAATGTTAATCACTAGGACTCTTTATGGGAAGTGTCAAAATTTTGAACGAAACTGATTACCATTTTCTAGGAATTAGTTTCATGGAGATGTATTTTTAAGTGTTTGGTTAGTAAGGGAAAAGTTAGGACATACAAGTAATTAAACTAATTTGTGTTTAAAATTGGAGAAAGATTACAGTGCAACCCCTGGAGTATTATTGATCAATAATGGAGTAACATTGTAACACCATAACGGAGTATCATTTGCCCATAATAGAGTAACATTTGTCCATAATTTAGGAATTTTACTCCAAGGATTTCATGGCAATCCCAAATAAAAGGGTTGCACTCTAGAATTTGCATTAAATTGAGGATAAATTTGCCATTAATAAAATATATAAAGTTTCCCAGGAAATCTCAGAATGACACTTATTTTGGTGGGAACAACTTCCTGTTTCCTTGGAATTTGATTTCCATGGCCCACATTTTCCACTCTTAAACTTCCCAAACACTAGAAAAATTCACTTTCCCCAGGAATCTCAGATTCCCAGTAATTTTGACACAATCCAAACGGCGCCTAGAAAGAAGGTATTATATAAATGAATACACCAAAATATAAACTAGACACTGCAGTAGAAAAATGCTAGATGTGTTTGACTTGAAGCATACTAACTCTTGTTGCTTGCCTAGTTCTAAACTAAAGGTTCATTTCTTAGTTGTTTTTATAATTAAAATATATTATATTAATTACAGAAAATAAGTAAATCAAGGAACCAAGAGAGATAGCATCTCCAGAAAAACACACGAGCCATACAAAGTATACTCTCATCATCGTATCCAGTAAAACAGAACATCTATGTTTGCCCTACATAACTCAAGAAGTTTTAAGAAGAGAGTAAAATGTCAACATATGAGAGTCCTCTCTTTTAATACAACACTAGCTGACCTCTATGATAGAGATTTTTCTAAGGCTGACAAGCGTCAGATCCATTCCCAAAGCTGACTTCGAAGGGAAGAACGCCAGTTTAGTCAAAGCATTAGTTTGCCAAATGAACTTGTAAAAGCTCCTTAATTTTGTTATCCCAACAACCATAATAAGTCTTAAGAGTTAGTCTTCACTTTTGTTTATGGAAAAAGAGCAGTAAGAAACCCATTTGATCAACCCCCCAGGTTTTAGGACTCTAGTCCCATCTCTCTCAACAAAACAGTCCTCACTAAAGCATGTTTGTCCAAGACAATTCAAAACTAGTAAGAAATTTCTTTCATAACTATAGACACTTCTACAAATATCAATTGCCAGCAGGGCTTTCAACTTAACTTCATCAAAAGTCATCATAAAAGAAAATCTCCTAAGCAATTGAATTTCAAGTCAAAGTATACTTTCATGGTTAATGATTATCCTACAGCAACCATTTCAGCTTTCTGCCAATTCGGGTCTAATAAGGACACTATTAAGTCTATCAATTACATTTTTCACTTCAACCATCTTTTGAACAATTCCAAATTATCATACTATTCATACTCTCAATACCATCAGCTCTACATATGGATTTATATGTTAAAAAAACAAACAAACTTTTCCAGACGTGAAAATCTCTTCAATGATTTATACAATTGTAAAAGGGGAAAGAATTAAGTACGATTCACACACACGATAAGATATAGTATCTAACTCCAATCTAAATGAAGCTAGTAATTAGATAGACAAATTAGAAAAAAAAAAACAGATAATAATAAATATATTAAAAAAAATTAAAAAAGAGGGAGGAAAAAGCGTACAGTGGAAACGGAGTCGCGGGCAGCGAGACGAGGTTTGAAGGAAGGTCTAAGAAGCGAGGAAGAGTTAGAGAACCATAAAACTGGTTTGCAGATAAGAGGGCAAGGAGCAGAGAGACATGGAGTGGACTGTTTAAGGGTTTTGGAGGGTTCTGCGGTTGCAGACGACAACAACGCTGAGGGCCGGCGATCATGATGAGCCAGAAGTGAGCAGTTTGAGAAGGAGACCGCCATTTACTATAATAATTAAAAATAATAATAAAAGCACTTCTTTTATTTTTTGTTTCTTTCTTCTTTTGATGTTTGCGTGAATAATGGAGTCAGCGAGCCGACAGGAGAAACAGCCGCTTCTCGCCTGTCGGAAACAAACTCCACGATTCAGGCTTCCTTCTGTTATGGTGTGCAGATAGAGATACAGAGAGTCTGATCTGATATATGGGCCTTGCTGATTTTGGACTCTAATCTTCTAAACGACGTCACTGAACCCCACACTCCTAAACCAATGCCTTGCCCTTTATTTATTAATTTTTAGTTTTTAATTGTTGTCGCCGATTTTTTTAAAATTGAATTCAACATTAATCTTTATCTTGATTATGCTATCTCAAACTCACTCTTATCAATTGAGTTTGTTTCATTTTATTGCGATTGTTATAATTTCATTTTATCTATTGTGATAATATATTCATTTTTTTTGGATAATTAAATTTGAAGGATAGAGTTATGAGCTACTTCTGTTTAATATGTTATGATCTATTCTCATAAAACATATTATATATGTATTATAATCCATTTCTAAAAAATTTACAAAAAAAAAAATTCCACATCAAAAATCAAATTTTAAATATAGATATTTACATATTATCAAATTGCATTATACTGCAAAAATAATTAATTAAATTATGTTTAACACACATACGTAGCTTTAACCAGTATAAAAATAAGAATGCGTACTTTTGAATGACAAAGATTGAGAGAAAATTTTATGGACCGGGTTAGATTACGCCTGCACCACTCAAAGAAAAAATTAAAAAAAATAATAATTATTATCACTTCTAGTTTAACGGACTTTTTTTTTTTTTTCTCTGTGCCACTGAGGTGCTCATGAAATCTATACCATAACAAAATTATATAAATATATATATATATATTATTTTTACACCATTCATGAATATAAATGTCATTTTTATAAAATAAATAAATAAATGCCATTACAGGCTTTCCAAAATAGCATATTCATTTACTACTTCAGGCTCCAGCAAGTTGAAAAATTAGACCAAGATCCAACACATCATCTTCTACATAAAATTCAGCTACAAAATTCACATAGCAATCAGCGAGATTGATAGCCTCGGCTGATCATAAGGAGTTAATCGAGCTGATTATCCATGAATGCTGAAGCTTATTCATACCAACAATTGGCAAATGAGTCATTCATAAAATCAATGACTTGGATTTAATGCATTCCATCTTTCCATAAGAAAACCAATATAGCAAGCAAATTAAACTCATAAATCAAAACATAACGTTGATCAGAAACATCATGTGGCTATCATTTTAACAACATCCCCAAGACTTGATGTAAAATATTTAAAAAGAAACTGAGTCTACAATAGCTTCAAGTTCAAACACAGCAAACTTGAGAAACCAGAATACACACTTAGCTACACCAAGAGTCAGAATATAGTAGTCAGCTAGCTACTTGCCTGCTTTAAGTACCTGCTGAAAAGAGTAGTGAGCTTTATACATAAATCTGGTGGCAATGAACAAACACTAACAATAAGATAGCAAAAGTTTGCATTAGATTCTTCAATTACAGCCAACACGCAGAAAAGAAAAGGCTGAAAAACAAGGCGAGTACTGAAAAGAAAAAAAAACAGTGATAGCCTTCCAGCATTCAATAGAATATTTATATGGAATAACATTTTCACAAATTGGAAATTTATTTTATTTATCCATTAGAAATACGGAGGTTCATGCTTGTAGCATACAAGATCTGAGATCAGTTCAAGCCGGTCAGGTTTTATGATTAATCATTTCTTTTCATATGCTAGTATGAAAGTTCAGTAAGGCCAATACACCAAAGAAAAATGAAAGATTAAGCAAACAATACACCATTGGCTTTACAGACTCTTAGTCAGTATACTCAACTAAAACTTATAAGGGCGTAAGATAAAAGCAAAGTGACCCTTTATAAATTGTTGCCTTCCCCCTCCCCATATTTCTTTGTGGGTCATAGAGTAAAGATCAGCACTAATATCCCGCATCAAGATTTATAATGAGTATAATAAAAATGAATGTAACTAGTGAAGACCTGACGCTTGCTTTATGTTGCAAAAAGACATGTAGATTACTATGACAACAAATCATTTTCTGATAAAATGCATGTAATTTAACAAAATACAATAAGCTTCACCAATCTTTAAAGAAAAGTAACAAACTTTAAAATGTTATAGCTGATTGATGAAATTGATTAAAATGATGCACGTTCTAGTTCCAGGTCAATGTGACAGAAAAATAAGGGGGCAAACATTGAGCATTATTTACATAGTAAAAATGTAAATACTGTCAAAACAAAAATAATACCAAGTGGAAGAGAATGACAAACTATGGCAAAACATACTCATGGATGAAAAGCCAATTATTGGAACAAGAGGTCAATAGTAATAGCCAAACAGAGACATGCTATATTTGTTCAAAGGTAAGTGCAGGCCAAACTGTCTTAGTCAAACTAGCAAGGACATCTAACTGGAAAAATATGCCATTAAATTGACATCTACTAACTTCATCGTATGGTTCAATTATTAGGTCAAGACAAGCATACCTGTACAGCTACTTATCTGCATGAAATAGATGCAAGCACTGGTTCACAAGTGACAAGCTTCAATAGCTGAGGCTCTTGAACATTGGACATCAATCCTTTGGAGCAGTTTGGTGAAAGAAAGATTCGGAGAGTTGTTCATACCTTCAGTATCGTTGTAACCTTTAATTCCGTTGCCCTCAGTGCAACCAACATCATCAAAACCATTTTCAACAGGCAGTGGCACATTAATGATCTGACCAAACAACTGAAAGGTATTTTTGCCAACTTTTGTTGGGTTGCAGTATTGATTTCCAACAAGTTCAGTGCCAAATGAGCGGACGCTACTCTGGCTATCTGGTGACAAGTTGTCTGATTGTGAACTGCCAATGTTCAACTCAGTAGAGACTGTCTTCAACTTAGGTACCACATTGTTGCCAAAGGAATTATAAGCACACGTCTGTGTTGTTTCGCTAAGTAAGTTGGATAAACTGGATACAGAAAATAATTCTTGCCTGGCTCCCTGCATGCCAGCAGGAAAAGTGTTGTAACTCAACAATGATGCATTCAATTGCTCAATTGTTGAATTAGCTGCTCCTGTCATAGGAAAGAAGACTTCTCCCTCTCCATCAGTTAGCAGCCCAGAATTCAGAGGAGCTCTGAATCTCTTTGCGGGTGGAAATCCACAGGTCTGAAGTGGAGGTGCGGAAGTAACAAATTCAACTTGCCAAGGGCTCACCCTCTTAGCATTTTGTAAAACTTCAGGCTCATCCCACGTAACCTATATTGTAGAGATCAAGAATAATTTAAAACTTATCACCAAGTGAGAAATATTAAAACTTGACAATAGTTGATGAAAATAATGAGAGAGAAAACTTGTTATCAAAGTAATAGATTCAGATCCATGTAAATGCTTCTCAGTACTTAATGAATGCTTAGAATCTAGCCATGTAAATAAACACATATACAGAATGATTCTTTACCTCCTTCCTTCCATGGGGTGTGTGCACAGGTACAGATTCATGTTAATGTTTCTCAAAAAGTGTAAAATCTAACCATTCAGATAAACACACAGAAAAAGCTTCCTTCCCTCCCTCTCTCCCTCCATGGGGTGGGGTATGTGCGCAAGTGCATGTTTAAATTCAGGATTCATTTCGACCGTTCTCAAAACTTAATAAAAAAAACACAGGAAGATTCATTCCCTCCTCCAAACCTCTCTCCACGGGGTGTGTGTGTTGTGACCCTCTAATCTCAACTGAAATTATAACTTGGTCAAACAAACTAAGTGTGCAAAAATTCCAAAACTAAAAGTTAATAGTGAGCCAAAAATTAAAAAGTAAAATAAACTAACATACATAAAACTGCAATCTAACAGCATAAATATTGCTAGTCACCGAGCTCTTAATCAGATATATAGTTCCCCATGGATGGTAATAACTGTCGGCATAGATCCAAGTTATATGCCTACTAGACCGCCCTATCTAAATCTCTAGTCTACTACCAATTACAAACTTGTAAATTAATAATTTCTAATAGAAAAACTTGCAGATAAAAACAATATTACATTGGAAGACGTTACGACAGAAAACATAAAAAAAAGAAAATGCCACATAAATCAAAAAGGAGAGCCACCATACCTGAAGCATTCGCCAGGGAGAGCCCCGCCAAGGCCCGCTATCAGGTGGAGAGGCCGTAGAAACAGTCCCCTGAAACCAAGTCATCCTGGACGAATCCTCAGTCTCCATGGCCATCTTCAACCTCATTCCAGCAGTCCAAAACACTTTCAAGGCTTCCTCCACCAACTCCGCCTTCACCACGAAGTCCGACCATCCGACCCTCGGATAATAGACAACCTCGAATGGCAGACCCTGCGCCGCCAACTCAGCGGCCTCTGCGACTGCCTCTGCGGACAGCCTCCCCCTTCCGCTCCTTGACATACCATCCCTGTTACAACTATCCTCCTCCGCTTTCACTCTCATCGGCCAGCCGAACTGGGAGCTCCACCTGGAGCAATCGCCACTGGAACTCGACGACCTCACGGCTCGGCGGACCCCAACGAACATCTCCCTCCTCAAGTTCCTCATGAAAACCACTGAATCACCGGCAACCAGCTTCTTATGGTTGACGAACTTGCTCCAGCCGGTGGTTAGCAAATGTCGCCTCGGCGTGCCGCGATAGATGTGCCGGAAATCCCAGACAACACCGTGAACATCAGTGACAGACAAGGTCTGGACCGGAGGCTCAGCCTGATAGTTAAGCGGCGGGAAGATCGAGTCGGCGCAGAACCTCGGAACAGAGAAGCCGCCGCCATTGTTGGCATCAGAAGGAGTAAGGATCTTCGCGAACGAAACGACCTTATCTTCCTCTCCCTGTTCTTCTTCATCATCATCATCAATATCATCATCTCCTCCTCCTCCTCCTTCTCCACCTTCACTGTCCCGTGTGCGAGACGAACCAAACAAGGTAGACAGCTGAGGGTTAGTAGGATGAAGCACAAGCTTCGCAAACACCTCATCGGTTTGAGGATCAGCGAGGAACTGTACGGCGGCGATACGACACAGAATGAGAGGCTTGGAACGCACCAGAGGGGACAAAAGCGGAGGGAGCGAAGAAGATGATTGCTCCAGATGACCTTGCGGGAAGTAATAAACACGAGAATCTACCGCCGGAATCTGTACGGACGAACCGGCACATGCCCGCCATATTTTCGGGTCGATTCGCCGGAGATTCGGGGTCGTCGGAGGCATTTGATTTTTATTTTTTATTTTTAAATTTTCTAGGGATTTGGGAGAAGAGATATTTAGGAAACGATTTGAAGGAGAAGACGGGTTTGGTTAGGGTTTTCTAACATAAGGAGTGTGTGTGGGTGTGCGTGAGTGTGTGTGAGTGCGCGAGTGTGTGTCTCTCTCTCTCCTCCGAAGTGTCTGATAGAGCTGAGAAAGATAAAAGAAAGAGAAAGAGAGAGTGCCGTCTTGGGGTCGGAGAACGGGCACGGAAGCAAAAGCGAAAGAGTGGAAATATAAAAAGAAAATGCAATTGGGTGCCCCTTTTAATTGGTCAGAAATTTACAGTTTTAGCCACGACAACTTAACTACATTCAGAATGTCGAAGTCGAACCACTCTTCGCTCACGTAAGCGCGTGTATTTCTAACTCCGATTTTCTACCTGTCTTTTATTTATTTATTAAAACAAAATATAAAGTGATCAAGGTGGGAGAGTGGTACCCACTGCCCCTGGTAGAAAAGCAGGAGGGACAGTAACGGCAGTATCCTGAATCTCTCTCAGAGTGACATCTTATAGGAAACACATCAATGTCTATGTCCATGTTGAAGTTACTGATATACCCCTGTCATTTTTTGTCGAAGTTACTGTTTTGTTCATCCCCAGTATAAAATTAAAAATCATGGGTCAGTGATAATCATTAATCATGGCACTGTGGCTCTGACAAAGAAATAAGTCAACGAATCAGGCGGTGGTGGGGGACTGGCCTAGCTAAGTGAACATGCCGACGTGGCGTTTTGACGGTTAATTAAAGAGCGGGAAACAAAATATTTTTAAAATATGTTTTTTTTTTTTAGAATTAATTTTTTGGGTGGTCGGAGTGGAGGGGTGTTGAGGAGGCGATTTCACGGAGCCTGATTTTCGTGCTTTGCTGTCGGATCTGTTTTGTTACGAGACAACTCGTACACCTCTTCTCCAATCCCTATTCTTTATATTGCTTATGAATTATGATTATTCCTATTTATGGATCATATTTCATATTAGTCCGTTATTTTAAAATTATTAATTATGTTTAAATTTTTCAATCGTAATTTATATCTATTTTATATTCATATTAATCGGATTGAGTAGTTTAATTTTTTAAAATAAAATATTATAATTTTTATATTATAATATATTTAATTATATATTTATTATTATTTTTAATTTTTATGCACTAATTTAACTGAATTAATTTCATAGTAAACTATTTCTAATTTTATTAATCATGTTGATATTAATAAATTAATTTTTTTATTTTTAATATTTTAGTTTTTATTTTAATATGTTGAAGAATTCAAATTCAAAAATTATTGTTTGGTAAAATAGTAATTTTACTATTAAAAGAATTGCGCACAACAAATTTATTTGTTTGTTAAATAAATGGGAAGCTGTTCGAAAGCAGTTGTTTTGAACAAAATCTTTTATATGAAAAAGTAGTAAATTTTACCGTCAAACTTTGTTTCAAAGATGAAAAGGGTTGAATTTATAATACATAATTATTCTATTTGAAAATAAAGAAAATACAAAAATATGTAATAGCTCCAGAAAGAGTGAGGTTGATTTATATGTGATTTGGATTTTGTCTCCTAATTTAACATCATTTCTGATTGGTAATGTAACTTGTTGACCCAAATATTGTTTTGAGCGAATAGAGTTATATTAAAACTAAAATACTTATTTGCACTGGTACCGTTGAATTATTGCTGTTCTTTGATTTTCTCATCTATGTTTTAAAATTGGCAGCCGTACCCAACTTTAAAGAATATGCACTATAACCTTGTTTTGTTTTTATTTTCACTGTTAAGTGCCACATGAGAAGGGCAGTAGTGTCATTTAAAAAAATATATTTACCAATGTCCTATAAATTATGCCCTAGTTGCAAAGTGCCCTTTAAAATTCTAAATTTCTTTTAAAAAATATCATAAAAAAATATTTTTATTCCCAAGGAGAAGTCAAGAATTTTTTTTTAAATTTGAAGCTCCATAAAATTAAAAAAGTTCCAATTTTTATTTATTTTTTGTTGAATCCCATGGAAAATTCTGAAGGCTCTAAAATAATTTAATTAATAAGCCTTAAAAAAAAATTGAAACTTCATAAATATTTTTAGAAGTCTCAAATATTTTAGACGCTCTAGAAAATTTTAAGTTTAATCCAAAAATTGGAAAATCTCATGAATTTTTTTATGAACCACGTAAATATTACGACAAAAATATTTTTTGTAGCACCATATAAATTATATTTTCTATGACTTTTTGAATTTTTATGGATCTTTAAAAAAATTATAAAAAAAAATGTAGGACCTCCAAATTTTTTATAGGATTTTTTAAAAAAAAAATATGCTTTGAAAAACTTTTGTGAGGCTTTTTGAATTACTTTGGAGTCTCCATAATTTTCAAGACTTCAAAAAAAAATTCTTAAGACTTCTCATAATTTTTTGGAGATTTAAAAAAATTTCTGAGTGATTTTAAAATTTATCTAAGGATTGAAAAAAAAAATTGTTGACATTTTTAGTTTTTTTTTTTTTCTTGCTTTAAGTGACAATTTGCAAATTTGAGCATAGTTAAAAAGACACTAGTGCAAAAACAATTTGACAATAAAAATACATAAAATCCATGTGAACGGCACGTAACATTTGATACTAAAAGAACAAACGGTTTTAATTATTTATGGTTGTAAATTTATAATGCATATTTTGAACTAAAAGTTCAAAAGTATTGCAGCCAATTCTAAATCGTAGAGAATTTAAAACTGCAGCTCTAATAGTTTAGAAAATTGGTGTAAATAAGCCAAAACTAAAAATGTTGACAATTACAATATGAAATTGTTACAATCTTTCCCTCGTTTTTAATACGGCGTATATTAAAGAATTATGGGCAAATATAATACGTTTCGCGTGGCAATTAAATTAAGATAGATATATTTGAAAACCAAGACGTTATAAATTCTAGGTTGGTCATCCATGGTCAGTGTAACAGAGCTCAATGTTGGTGGGATCCCATAAATGCGGGCCCCACAGCATGGAGCTATAAGCTATTATGTTCTGTTAATAATAATAATAATAATAAATAATTATCTTGAATTTAGATTAAGCTCAAGTTATCTCGATTGTTCTTGAAAACCATTTGCGTTATCTCCATTTTAAATTTTAATTTTTTTTTTATCTCCATTGTTTTTAAAGGAGGATTTGGGAATAAATTTACAATACATAGTATCATATCTTGGACTGTCACAACCAAATGAGTAAAATTCTGGTTGTCTATGATAATAGTATTATTTAAAATAATTTTATTTGACTTTTAAAAACATTTTATTATAACAGATTTGAAAACTTATACTGTATAACAAAATTTAAATATTATTTCTTTCCAGACACAGAAATTGAAATTCTAGTTGTCTTCAACATTGTTTTACGCTATTTTTAAAAATGAAAATTTATGGACAAATTTACAATTATCTAATTTATTATGCGGTAGTAATTATAAAATTTAAAATGTTTATCAATTTTTTTTAGTAAATCACACATTGTTAATATACATATTTATATAATTTAAAAATGAATAAATCAACCATTAAATAAATAACTGAATAAAAAATAAATCAATTAAATATAATTATATTATTTATTATAGATTTAAATGCATTTTAATACATTCTAAAATTAAATTTGTTCACTTCGGGGTCTCTATGATTGATTTGTGCAATTGATACTTTTTAAACTGAAAAAAGTTGCATATTTGTCCAATGTAATTGAAATTGACAAAAAAAAGTTGCACATTTGTCAAATTTAGTTAAAATTGACAAATTCTATCAACTTAAAATTAACATATGACCTTTAAATTTTTATTTTTATTTTTTATTGTACCAAAAATTAAAAAAAAAAACATGAAAAAAAAATTTAAAATTCATTTATAGTTTTTTTTTCTTTTTTTATTTTTTTTTAGTTTTTGCTAAAATTAAAAATGAAAAAAAAAATTGAAGATCATATGTTAATTTGAAGTTGATATGATTTGTCAATTTTAACTAAATTGGACAAATATATAATTTTTTTTTGTCAATTTTAACTACATTTGACAAATGTGCAATTTTTTTCAATTTAAAATGTATTAATTGTAAAAATTAATTGTAGATACTACTAAGTAAACAAATTTAATTTGAAATGGTACTACAATGCATTTAAAGCTTTATTATACTTGATAAATATTTTGATAACTATAGCATCATTTTTTATTATATCTCATAATATGAAATTTCTCAAACTTATATTGTCTATAACTAAATGTACCATTTCTTCTATGTGATTTTTTTTATCAGTCTTTTCCTCATCAATATCATTCTCTTTAAACTTCGATTGCTAACGGTAAAATTAGATCAAAGTTTTTTTTGAAAAAAGTAAGAACTTCTCTATGTCTCGATTATTAATTGGAGATGGGAGAGTTATTCCCACTCGTGAATATGTCATTTTGAGAATTTCTGAGAAATTAGTGTTAGAATTTTCTAGTACAAAATTTTCCTTATTTTATAACAAAAAGTTAATTTAATTATTTACAAGTTTTTAATCAAATATTACAAGAGAAAAATTAATTCCAAAAAAACTAATTCCCATAAAACTGAACCCAACGTATCAGTTTCCCTCCAAAACCTGATACTTCCCAAACAGGTTCCTAATGCAAACACAGTTCTCGCATTTTAGCTATATAAAATAAATTTAAAATAAAAGCTATTTGAGCTTACCATGTTTTTTTTTTGGTAATAAATTTGAGCTTACCATGTTAGTCTATACTCTTTGTACATGTTTGTATTTAATAACAACATGAACTAGGAAAAACGCGTGTATTTTATTTTCATAGATAAAGAATGTATTATTATTATTATTATTATTATATAGACATAATTTAATTTTTTTTATAATAATTGAATGATAAGTAGATTAGAACATAACTATATTAGAGGCTAATTCAATTCTAACAATATTTTATTATTTAACCAATTGGAAAGGAAAAAAAAAGAAAAAGAGAGAGAATCAGTGGAGATATCAAAAAGTCTACCAAATTGTAACTTAAAATTGAAATCAATAATATAATCATCATGACTTGGTAAACATGTCTTTCCCATGTTTAGAGTTAAACCCATGAAAGAAAAACATTAATGTAATAATAATTTCTTGAAATAATTTTTTTTAAAAATTTTTATATTATTTTTATGTTCATCTTTGTTTTTGTTTTGGTAAATTTCATTGTTTGATTATAAGAATTAAAAAGCTATAATTTTATTAAAATTTATTACAACAGCTCAGATTATTTGAAGGCACAGCCAAAGTTTTTTTTAACCGGTTTAGGAAGTGTCAAAGTTCCCCGAAACTGAAATTGATATTTATTTTTTTTTTTTTTTTTTTTTTAATGGGAGATTAAAAACTTATAATTAAATTAATTTATATTTTAAAATTAAGTAACAATTATCTATAGTAAAATATTGAAAAGCAGTTTCCCAATAAATTTCCACCCTATTTTTTCCAAAACTATGAAAATTGATTACCCATAAGAGATTCATAATTCCACCCTCAGAAAACAGTCAAACAATCACTTTCCCAGGAACAAATGGTGGTACATAACAGAATAATAGTCACACAAAAAAATATAATTAAAACCCATCCTTGCAATGGAGCACTAAAAATACATAAAACCAAACTTATAGCTAACATAATAATTGCAAACTTGAATTTTAGTAAAACAGCATTAGTACGTCAAGTTCAAAGACAATAAAATTCTGCACTCGGAAAACATACAAGTATAGCGTACAAGAAAAGTTGATAACAAAGCGAGCAAACAGTGAAAACCATGGGACTAGTTTCGCTAGAAACAAAACCGCAATGCTTCCCACACCACACATAAGCTACCATTTTAACACGCTCGAGACTAAACCAACCAACCAAGACAATTTGAACACCAGGACTAGGAAAATGCCACTGAATGCAGCAAGGCCTTTCAGAATTACTCCGATTCAGACTCTGCACTCTGGAGCCACTCTATGAAGGGCTTGACACTTTTCCAAATCTGGGAACTTTTATTGCTGCCAACCCAGCCTTTATTATACCACTCCATTATAAATTCCTCCTCCAGCACGTCACAGTCATACAGTGCTTTCAGGACTAATGGTATTTCCTTCACAGCATCAGGGCTTGCTTTTGCAGAGAAGGACTCGATCGCATTCAACAGAAGCATCTGAGATTCACCCTCTTGAGCAGCTGCTTCTAGATAAATCTTCTTTTTGGCCACCTCTTTCACAAATCCCTTACCGACACGATCAAAGAGAGCTTCAAGTAGGGCATTCATGATTTCCTGGGAAGTCCCGGAGAGTGAACCCAAAAAGGAATTAAGCTGGCTTATGGAAGATTCCTTTTTCAAATATTCCTTTATCTCATCAACAAGCTTTCCCTGGTTGGAATTAAGAGCACCGTTCACATGTCCATTAATCTCAGGTTTCTTTTCACGTTCTGGAGATTTCTTCGATGACTTCTGCTTCTCTTCATGGGTAGAAAGCATGACCATTTCAGTAGTAACGGCATTTAACTGCTCCTGGATACGCTTCTGAGCTGCTTCCAAGGATGTGTCTGTCTGCCATTGAACATCATCCCCATCATTATCAGCTGCATGTTCATTCTCATCTACTTGACTGTGAGAAGGGGAGTGATCCTCATCAGAACCATTGCTTTTCTTCTTAACTGAAGATTTTGAGCTACCTGAAGCACCCTTCTTCTTTACTGCTTCCTTCTTCAACTTCTTCTGCTCCTCATCTGCAGCTTCACCCTCCTTGAGCCTCTCCTTTTCAGCTCTCCTCATGGCCTTCTTGTCTTTTGGACCCTTTTTCTGCTCAGGAGGATTCTTAAGAATAAAAGATGTAAGTTTGTCCCTCATATCAACATCTGAAATAAAACCACAAGCCGCACATTTAAGGGTGACCATTTGTGTCTTGGTAATGATGATCTCAGTTTCAGGATTCCCACAGCCATAGCACTGAACATATTTCTTGATAAAGATTTCAAGAAGCGCAGCAAGTTTTGCAGTGTCATGAGCCCCATTCACAAGGGAAGTTCCAGTCTTCTCATCAAATTTGGATTGGGCTCCAAGCTCACAGCCAAAATATTTTGTAGTGTAGGAAGCAGGTCTAGCTAAGGCCTTTGCAATCTCCACCATATTAACTACATTAGTTTTGATGCCATTTCCTCTGCCTTCAATCTTAGTTATCATTTTTGGCATTTTATACCTGTAGAAGGCATCATCACGGTTTGAAGCACCAATGTTTTGCAAAGCCATCTTATTTTTAAGTGTCAAAGAACTGGATTATATTAGAAGGGGCACAATTAAGCAACAGAATTGGCTCTTGTAACTATGGAATTCCCTTTGCCAGACAAGTTCCTAAAAGCTGGAAAAGGTCGCATAAACTGGCAACGCAGGAAATCTGTTTTATAACTCTCTAATATCCCAAGATGCATGCAGAGAACACTATCTGAAGAGTCTCTGTTCTTTTTTCTGGCCGTAGGACAATACTCTCCAAGCAACCCAATTGATGACAAAAACAGAGAGGCCCGTTCAGACATAAAAGAAGCTTCAAACTTAACACCCTCCACTTTGAGAAATGCAAATATAGCAGATTAAACTGCAAACTTCCTGAAAGCAACCAATACAGCTATACATTACTACATATGAAAACTCCAATTACCAGTCAAAATACGACATTTTGTCCAACAGTTCCACTAATCATGGTCCACATAATTTTCCTTACAACGAAAAGTTATTTTTTTAAACTAACAATGAGATCATTTGCTCTTCTTAGACTTCAATACTTGCATTCTCAACATTTGCAATTCTTAACCAACTCTAACACAGGATAAACATATATAGTAAGAGATGATGCAAGCTATACAATACTCTTAAACCATATCATCACTTATAAAGCCAACATCATCCAAATTTATAATAGAAAAAAAAAATCAAGTTTTTAGCTGTAAATAAATTTATGCAATTGGCTAATTTATATCGAAAAACATTTTACCAAATTGAAATTCATTTCATCGTTTAGTTGAGTATGAAACCAAACACATTCTATAATTACAAGTGAAATATGTTTGCCAGTAACAACATACAGCTGTTAGACAATCTACTTCACTTCCCTCACCTTCAACCAATTACCAACCCATCTATGATTAAGATAATTACAACATATTTGAATAACCTTGTCAATAAATTAATCCAAAACAAGGATCAATAAACATCTAACCAACAATATGCATATAAATATATCACCCATTTAACACAACTATAGCCCGGCCACAACTTCGATTATGAAGTTTCTGGATCTTGCCCAGATACAGATCAATAACTATTTATCATACTGGATAGAAAATTGTATACAAATCCGACAATCGTACAATTCGAAATTGTATCATCTTGAAAACCGATTCAGATCCATCGATTAATGCAGACACAAACCAAAATAAAAAATATATATTCCATTTATTTATTTTTATAATAAGTCGAGAATCAGAGATAAATCAAGCAGAAAAAAATCAATAACTGACGGAAAAATTACAAATCCATAGATCTATATCGATTCCGCGAGAAAAAACAGAAAAACCAATCCCAAAACGCAGTATTTGAGCTCCAATCGAACAAACATCCCGTATAATCCGAAACAAAATTAACAAATAAAAATTAAAAACTACACAAAAAAATCGAAAGCAAAACAAGACAAGTGATAAAGAAACGCGGTTTGAAATAGACGATCAGAATTTTTTTTACCTTTCGAGTAGATAAAGGAATCCGCAATGTGAGATGGAAGGTAGGAGAAAACTCGGTGGCCTTGGCTTTGTTTGTGTGGTTTGGTTTTTTGTGATGCGGAAGGAGAAGCACGCAATTTATATATGCCGCTGGGTGAGAGAAAGGTACTAGAGGAAACCCATACGTCACGAATTAGGGCAAACTCAATGTCATTAATTTACAATTAATTTCTCTACTGACTTTTTTTTTTTGGTAAAAATTTCTCTACCGACTTATATATCTACTTTTGCCATTAGTTTTCCAGGATTTAACACTTTTGTCCTTCTCTTANAAATTAACAAGGAAAAAAGCTATTTCAGGATCTTCATTTCAATTCAATTCTCCATGTTTCTTTCTTTGCTTTTCACTAAATCTTCACCCTCCGATCATCCACTCCCCTCTTTTCTCACAAGCCCAGTACCTTTTTATTTCTCCACTGGCAAAACCCCAGAAAGCCAACTTCTCAATTCAAGCTTCTTTTAATTTCATCCCCACAATCCCATACCAATTCCCTTTTGAACGATCCCATCACCATTTCAGGGAGCGAAACAAATTATGTTCATCATCTCCATCGCCGCCATTGGAGTTGTCGTTTCATGGAGATGAACAAAAAAATTTCAGAAAAAAAAAATACAAATAATAAAATAAAATAAAAAACAAACCAATTAAAATGTTACACATCATTATTTAATTTAATTTTTAATAAAGCTCATTGAAAAATATTTCTTTTTATCTGATAGATATTATATTACATAATCAACCATTTTTATTTTATATGTTATATAAATTTTAATAGACAGAATGATTGTAGATGATCTTTAAATATCACAAAATTACAAAGCACAAACGCACAATAGTTGGTTATAACACCTAGAACAACCCAATTTATAAAGATATACGATTTTATTTTATTTTATTTTATGTTTTTAGATAAAAAAAAAATAGTTAGAACTAGTCGTATATATTCTAATGGGCACAAATTAATTATGATGAGTTGCTGTGAAGACGATAAGTAGGAATAGCCAGTAGATGATTGGCCCTTGGAATTGCGATACCAAACTCTTCTGTCATGTCCAACTCATTTGGCGACATGCCGTTTGGAAGTTCCCAATCAAAACAATGCACAAGCTGTGCCAAAACTAGCCGAACCACAGTCAGTCCCAATTGAATTCCCGGGCAAATTCTCCTTCCAGATCCAAAAGGAATCAGCTGGAAATCGCGTCCACGGACATCCACGTGGCTACCGGAAAATCTTTCCGGGAAAAACTTCTCGGCGTCGTTCCATGCATCGGGGTCTCTCCCGATGGCCCATGCACTTATAATGACTCGTGCTTTTTTGGGTATGTGGAAGCCATTGATGTTGCAGTCTTCCACGGAAGCATGGGGCAGCAACAGCGGTGCAGCTGGATGTAGCCTTAGCGTTTCTTTGACTACCATGTTCAAGTAGTCCAAGCTTTCCAAGTCTGATTCTTCCACCATCCTCTCCATCCCCACTTTGTTTTCCAACTCTTTTTGTATTTTCTTCATTATGCCTGGGTTTTTTATGAGTTCCGAAAGTGCCCATTCGATTGTTGTTGATGTAGTGTCTATGGAGGCTAAGAGCAAGTCCTGATTGATCATCACCAAAATATACTGAATTATTAAAAATAAATTGTTAAATTATACTTTAATTATTACCATGAGCTTGTTTTACTGTTGTTAACCATTTAATTATTATTTTATTTTTAGAGTACTTGTCCAATCATGTAATTTTCAAATTTGCATGATGAATTTGATAAAATTACATCAAATTTGATAATAAAAAATCGTAAAATTAGATGAGTTCACATACGGGAGTAAAATCATTTTCAATAGAGATTAAAAAGTATAGTGGAAAAAATAAAATAAGAAAGTAAAAATAGAAAAATTAAAAAAGAGGAAGTTAAGAGATTAAATGAAAAGAGAGTCAATTTTTTTTTTTTGAAAAGGAAAAAAAGATAATAGAATTTGTAGTTAATTAATAACGGTCCCAAATTTTCAAAAATAATATATATATTTGACTATACATTTAAGCAATTTAAATTTTAAATAATATCGATTTTGATATCACTTATATTGCAATCAATATTCTCTATTAGATATACTAACTCTAAGGTGGTTTTTCAAATATTAATTAAAAAGTTAATTTGATCCATTTTGGTCCTTTAAAATTTGATTTAAATATAATTTGACCCCTCTAGCTAGTTTGAAAAATATTTTTAATTTCTTTTAAGATTTCAAATAGCTAGTCATGTTTTTGATTTTATATTATTTTATTCACACCTTTCAAAAAATATCATCCACACCCCTACAAAAGTGCTAGTTTTAATTTTTAAAACATGAAGAACTAAATAAAACTAATACAGAATTTAAAAGATATATCCTGAAGAAATATTGTTCATAAAAAAAATAGATGCAAGAGTAGAATAAAATTACCAACATAATAGCTTTGATGTTATTCCTTTCAATGCGGTACTCAGATTCTTCAGATCCCAAAACACCCAACATGACATCTACAAAGTCCTTGGTTCTACGATCTTCATCCTTCCTCTGAATATGCTCATCGATGATCTTCTCAAAGAAATCATCAAACACTTTGGCCACCTTCTCCATCTTCTTTGTCAGTCCCTGAAGATCCAAAAAAGCAACCTGAGGAATATAATCTCCCAAGTTAAAGACAGCTCCCAATTTCATACCCTCCTGAGCAACAGCCTTGAACCCTCTCTCGTCGAACTCGCTGTCCTCAAACTTCTTCCCGAACACCATCCGGCAGCTCATGTCGTTGCTCAGAGCCGAAACTTTTGCGCTCAGATCCACAGCGACGCCGCATCGAGCCGCCTCTCTGACGAACTCGATGAGCAGGCTTAGCTCCTCCTTCCTCAAAGCTCGGAAGGAGTTGATCTTCATGTTGCTGAGCAGTTCCACGGTGCACATCTTGCGAACGTCGCGCCAATACCAGCCGTACTCGGCAAAGGCAAGGTTGGTCTGGTTGTAAGCCATATGCTTGGCTGCTTGGTGGGGAGGTCTGGAGGCGAAAACGACGTCGTGGGTTTTGAGGAAGAGCTCGGCAGCTTTAGGTGAGGAGACGACGATGGTGGGAATTAGGCCTAAGCGGATGTGCATGATGGGACCGTGCTGCTGAGAAAGTCGGTGAAGATCTCTGTGAGGAAACTCTCCTAACAAATGGAGGCTTCCGAAAATTGGAAACCCTCTTGGACCAGGAGGTAATCTTTTCCATGGTTGGACTTTAAGGAGATAAACAAGGACGAGCAGTGCAAGAATTGTCCAAATCCAAGCCATTTTGGAGAGACTGGTCTTGAAAGCTAGCTAGTTAGGCGAAATTGTGTTCCAAGTATTGTTTGAGATGATTAGTGAAATATAGAGTTAGAATTTGAAAGTCTATATATATATATATATACAGAACTGCTAATATAGACGACGTAGCCCACTACTTAATGGACGACAGCTTTATATTAGCCGTCCGATATACATATTCATGCTGTCAATGTATCTAAATATACACATCAGACGGACTGTCGCCCATTGAACAGTGTATTACGTCGCCCATATTATCAATTTTGTATATATATATATATTGAATTGAAGACAAAATGTTATTACACAAGATAATATAGTTTTTTAATTTTCTTGCTTTTTAATGGTTTGTCTCAATCTATTATTATATTGGCCGGCAGCGAATGTATGTTGGCTCGGTACATAAGGATAGAATCCGTAAATTATGGATGCCAATATTAATCTATAGTATTTTTTTTTTCATTATTTTGTAATACTAAAAACATAATGTCTAGATTATCCTACTGGATTTTTATTAAAAAAAATGTAAACAATTTCTGTATGCATTTCCCATTTAGTACTATTTTATATTGTACATAAGATAGGCTAGTAGGCGTCTTACAAATATTGGTGAAATCAGTTTATTAATATATATATACAATCATTCTACTATTAGAACGTGACTTATTAGCTTTGGTTTGTTTGAACAATTTCATTTATAATGAAATTTTGATGGATTATAAAAGTTTGATAAAATACTATAAAATTTTAAAAGAACAAAGTGAACTATGTAATAACTCATTTAAACTCTAAACATAACTTTAAATCTCATCGTTTGAAGCAATTCAATAATCAATATATGACATTCTGACAGTGAAGACGTCTTCACCGTAAAATTCTCCTATTAATATATATATATATATATATATAAAAGCTAATATATTCATATATGTGAGATAAAAAGAAACTCTTATTTTATTTAGCTTTCTTTTTAAATGGTATTTCTTGCCTTGCATCTTTATTATTTAAAAAAAAAGTATTAAATCAATTTTAGTAATCTCTTGTTAAATTAACTTCACTAAATTGTAAATTAACCTCAATCAGACTAAATTATCCTTTAAATATAAATGGCAAAATTATTTAAAGCCCTTTCTATATGGTAAAAAAAATAAAATTCCAATGGAATGACAAATGATACCTGCCGTCAACTTGTTAAATTTCTGAAACTATGTGGCAGCACTTGATTGGTTAAAACAAATATTTTTGTTTATTTATTCCACTACAAGAAAAATGATGATAAACGAGGATTGTCAAATTATCATTTACTGCGAATTAAAAAGGTAACATCATCATATTAATTATCAAAGACGATGCAATTTGACTTAATATATAATTATTAAATTTTAATATAACTGTGATGTATAAATTGTAAAATGTTGTTTTAAAATTCAAAAAATACTATGCACATAAAAAAAACCATAATCAATACTCATAATATAAAATACGTAAAATACATGTCTACAATTAGAGTCGATGTGGCATAATATGGCAATTTAACACGACAAATTTTAACCGTCGTATAAAACACATTGTGCATTGTTTAAATGTTTTACATGACGTATAATGTGCGTCGTGAATAGTCAAAAAATATGAAGCACAATATGTGTAGTCTAAACGCAACAAATTTGATAAGAAGGAGATCTTCAACATCTTTCGGTTTGTGCGTTTTGCAAGTCTTCGATCCGTACGGTGGTGCATAATTTTATTTTATTTTATTTTATTAAGGACTTGGAGACGTTGACGTGTATAGCTAGCGCGGTCGAAGCAGCTCAACAATGGATCTCTGCCCCACCAAGATGATGAAGACGGAGTGGGAGGCACTCCCAAGACTAAGCAAGCCATCAAGACTCTCACCATTTAGGTAATGGTGCTCTCTCCGAGCTTTTGTTTGGTTTACGTGGAAATGTGGGACGAAAAGGTGATTTTGGGTTTGTTTTGAATTATTACTATTGTTTTTTTCCTTTCTGGAAAGTGATTTTGGGTTTGTTTTGGTATTTTCCGATTATAGACATGGCATGAAGGCCTCGTGAGTCTATAAAAATTGCAAGACGTGCTCGGGATCGTTGATTGATAATCGGAACCGGAATTATTCAGAATCCGATGCGGCCTCAGACTCAGCGAGGTTCCACTGCCTGTACTGGCAAATAGGGAGCTCAAACTCGACGCCGAGGGTTTGAGGAAAAGAAATGGAAGCGAGATTAAAAGCGCTTTCAAGTGGGGAAGGAACCCCAGCTTCGGTGAGTGGAAGAACTCAGTCGGTTGTGTTTATGGAAGAAGATGAGCCAAAGGAATGGGTTGCTCAAGTGGAGCCTGGTGTGCTCATAACCTTTATTTCATTGCCTCAAGGCGGGAATGATCTCAAGCGTATTTGTTTCAGATACTCTTTTTTATTTTTTATTTTGGGTTGGTTTTTATCCGATTGTGGAAATTCTGATCTATTTTGAGCTGTGATTTGGTGATGACAATGTAAATATTGGTAATGGCAATTAGGGTTACAGCTTTCTTTTATTTCATCATATTTGGATATAACGTATCTTGATTGTATTGATGATGCGTAAAAACTGTCATATTTGATACTAAAGACGATAGTTTTTGTTCGTCGTTTATTTTTAAAACTTTTTACGACGATGTTTAATATGATGATTTCAAACCGTCTTCTAAAGCTTTCCAGACAACGTCTTATGTGCGTCGTGGAAATGGTATTTTTTTGTTGTGTTCTGTGATGTATGTGCAGCCGAATGTTCACAAAATTGGGACTAACATTTTTATTTTAATTCTACAGCATGCAAGCTTTATAGCAGAGACACAATTTATGACTTCGATCGGTATTTTCTTTAGTTTAATATAGTGGCCGAATGATGACAGAAATCTAAATTTGTTATGAAATCGGACTGCAACCAAAATCCTTAAGGTAAGGTGGAGAATCCGAGGACCTTAAAGTGGCAGTATTATGCAAATGAATATGTGGGTTAGTACTTGAATGAATAGTTTGAAATAGTAATTAAGAATCTTAGTGAGGAATTTTTGTAGAGGAACATATCATGAAGGAACTGTTTTTTTTAATCAACTTTAAAAAAGTGCTAAAGCTTAATAATTAAGGGAGTATGGATGCTGAATATCTTGAAGAAATTTTTTGGAATTAAAATTGAAACTTACATTAAGGTTAAAGAGAATTACTTTTAATTTTTTTTCTTTCAATTAATTATACAAATTTTGATATTTGTTACCAGTAGTGATCACAACTTCTATGGTAACTTTTAATTAAAAACATGTAATTTTATTTTATTTTTTAATACTAAAGATCTGATAAAGAAAAAGTGAACTATTTAATACTAACAATTTAAAATGCTATATGGCATTTAGATTCCATTGACCATTCATTACTAGTGGTGACAAATAATATTTTTATAAGTGGTTTAGTTATTTGTTTTGTATTAATTTTGATATTTGTCATCACTAGTGATCATATCTTATGTGAAATTTTAATTGACACATTTAATTTAATTTTATTTTTTTAATACTAAAATTCTAATAAAAACAAGTTAACTTTTTAATAGTAACCATTTAAAATGCAACATAGCATGTAGATTATATTGGTGATCCATCCCTAGTGGTGACAGCATTTTTATAATTGGTTTAGTTATTTTTTGTATTAATTATATTAATTTCTACAGCCACAGTCCATTAGAAAAATCATTGGTTATTTTGATAATAATCTGATCAATTCCAATCTCCCACCCACAATGTCAAAATAAAATATTTTCTGTTCTTTCTATACAAGGATAATGTCACAATGTCGGTAAACTATATTCTTACTGACACTTAGATTCTCAAACTATTTTTTTTTACACATTTATCTGAAGCTAATTCATTTTCACCTTTAGTCCCTAACTAATTTTCCTTCCAATATTTCGTTATCGTGAAGGACCATAGTGAAACTTTATATAGTTTAAAGACTACACATGCAATAAACATAAAAAAAAAAACAAAAGACATAAATAATTCTTTTAAATATATTTGTAAACAAAACAAATAAATTTTATTAATAATTGTTTAAAATTTTTACAAAATTAAATATTTTAGAAATCATGAAAATAAAATTAGGAGAGTTCTTTAGCCTTTGAATTTTTTTAAAAGGAAAAAATATTAAAATATATAAATTATTTGTTAATAATTTTATTCCCAAAATAAAATGTCATTTAGTAAAGTTTCTTTTTACTACCTTCATTTATTTATTATAAAATATTTTATATAATTTATGTTAATAATTTATAACCATTTTTAAAATTTAAAATTTTTATATTGTTTTTTTTTTTATATTCTCTTAATTTTCAAGCATTTACTGATCAATTCAGTTTTGTAAAAGAAGTATAACTTTTATATTTTTATGAGTCATAAAGAATTTTTTTAAATTTAAAATTCTTTGAAAAAAATCTTTTAAAAATATATTCTTCTCTTACATTTTTTTTATTATTGTTGGCACATATGATTTTAAAAAATTATAATTAAAAAAATAAACTGATTTTATAGTTAGTAAATAAAGTATATTAAAAGAAACTTAACTAAATAGTATTTGATTTTAAGAATAGTTTTTTTGAAAATAATTTATAAATAAGTTAAATTTTTTATCTTTTCTAAAATATTTCAAAGGATAAAGTACTTTTCTAATTTTTATTTTATGATTTTCTATGAATGAATATTTTTTAAATTTTTTAAGTAATTTTTAATAAAATTATTATTTTTATTTAAAAATATATATTATTTAGGTAATTTTTAGTGCTTATTGTATGTGTAGTCTTTAAACTATATTAAAGTTTCAATTTAGTCTCTTATGATAATGTAATTTTAAATATAAATTAGTTATCGACTAACAATATAAGTTATATAACAAATTAGCTTTAGGGACTAAATTTTTAAAAAAAATATATAAATTTGAGGATCTAAGTGTCAACAACAACATAGTTTAGAAACTTCTAATGACATTATTTATTTTATATATGTTAATTTTGGTTACATAGACTGAAAAAGAGAATATTTATTTATCGAATATTAGAATTAAAATGAGAAGTATTCTCACTCACCGGAGATTCACCGTTGGCAAAGAATCTGAGATGACATACAATCCGTCACAGATTAATCATCAGTGGCAATTTTGTGACAACATGTCGTCACGATAAGTGTGACTGAAATTAAACCGACACAAAATAAACTTTAATAATACATTTTCCGTCACAACGATTCTCCGTCACAATAAACATACTGTGACAACGGTTATACCGTTAGTTATTGCTACTTGAGGTTGTGCAATTGCATTTAGTTTCAGATATCATTCGTCACAATATACCAAGTGTGACGGTACTCCTTCACAATAAATACTATGACAACCGTTATATCGTCAGTTATTACTACTTGATGTCGTGAAATTGCATTTAGTTTCAAAAATCATTCGTTACAATATAACAAGTGTGAAGGTCTTGTGACGGTACTCCGTCACAATAAACATACTGTGACGACTACTTGATGTTGTGCAATTGTGTTTCGTGTCGGATATCATTCGTCACATTATAACATATGTGACGAAATTGTGACGGTTGGCCATCACTTTAACTTGTTCTATGACGATGTATAATCCGTCATTTGTTTATTCATTAAATTTTTTTCATTTGTTTAGGTTCAGTTATCGGTTTGCCACAACATATCATATGTGACAGCACACCGTCACAATATAGGTTTTTTTTTTTTTTTCTTCACAATTTTATTGAGATTTTCTTTTTGTTTTTCAGAAATTTTACCTCACCCTTTTAATATTGATATGGTGTATGTTCCTTAATAACACAACACATTGAATATGATAAGAACAAAGTAAAATTTATATATAAAGAGTAGTCAAACAACAATTTGATGTTCATTTAACATTAAACAACAATATGAAGGATTAAAAAAATTCTTCATTGAAGCACTTCTGCTATTGCATGCTTCATTGAATTTTTTTTCCAAAACAAGTCCTAAGAGTCCTACAAACACCTACCATATACATACAAAAACAGCATGCATGTTGACATTTGAACCATACACAAGCATGCACAAAACCTTCCAGTCCCATTAAAAAAAAGTGATCCCAATTTGGAAATATTTTCCCTACCACACAATATTTCAACTACAAAAAAGTAGAAGGCATAACTCTACCTATATGTCCTCTTGAGAATGGATCACAAGTCAGTTAACCTCCTTTATTTACCTGCACCATTAAATGTCCTAAGCATGCTTAACTATAGAATATTGAAATGCAGGGAAAAATATTAAACTAAACAACTTTTTTTCCTCACTTCCAATGTGTAAAATCTCCTACTTCAGGTTTCAAAGTTTAACAGTTGACATGTACCTTCATTGTCCTTAATTGTTGGGGCGAGACTGACTATCTCATCTCGGTGTCAAAGACTCAATTTTTCCTTGCAATAACCTGAATTTTGCCTCCATTTTGGCAACACGTGTCTCAAGTTTTTTATTTTTGCAGCTTTAAAGCTTCAATAAAGGCTCTTGTTTCTTGCATTTCTTTTTCGACAGCAGCCATATAAAGAGATGATTGTTTGGAGTGATGCATTGAGCCAATACCCATCCCACATTGATGTCTACATTTTGGAGGTATAACTTTGTCAAAAATTTCCTCAGTTGTCAATTCTAACCCCTCCGCCGAATCTCTAAGTTTAATCAAGTCCTCCTACATAATAATCAAAAGATCAATATGAGTCTTGTTACAATCAACATCTTCCAAGTCAACTAAAATTACAACAAACACACATAGCCATATATATTAACTAGATATTTCAGATTGCCTCCATTACTTAAGAAAATGCCTACAATCATATATTACATAAAAAAAAAAAAAACTGAATGAATAGACAAATATATATGAGCTTCCACTTGAAATAATACACATTGGCAGGAAAAATCTGTCACATTATTTGGAAGGTACAATTTATATTTTTTGAGTTGTGCAGCAAATTGATTAACACTAAAGCAGCTCTTACCAAGTAGTTAGTTTTGGAGTATTCACATAAACTCTTTCTGACTTCTCATCCACCCATTTCTTCTTAGTTTGGTTGTAGTGGGTGGTATACCACAAAACATACCGGTCCACCGATCCATCCTGTACAATGATTACGTACATAACATTAGTGTCAACTAGCTTCCACTTCCACAAGCATGAGTAGTGCAACGACCATGTATTTATTAAATCACCTCTTGTATGGCCTCATTTTCAAGTCTAGCAAATGACTTAGTTCCCGAACAATGATTGACTCATTCCGCACCTCTATTTTTTTTGTTTGTTTTACTCATTTTCTGCATACCGTCATTTAATTATCTTCAATCCATATATTTGAAACACTACAAGTTTAAATATGCAAATCTACCTTTAAGTTATCATATTTGAATCTCTCAACGCACAGTAGCCATTCATGCAATGCAACTGCTTTCAGTTATGCAGCGATTAGATTGTCCTCGGTTGAACACTGGTCATATTTTTTTTTCAATCTATATCTCTAGCTCCGAAACTGCTTCTTCATCTAGTTGTGCAGGATTTCATAATGGTGTGGTACGTCACCAAAATAGAAATAAAGCAACAAATATACACATAACCAGGTAAGCAAACCATTTTAATTTTCATAACAAAAAACAGCTTATAATGTGTAATTTCAAATAGCCAAAGTTATTTACTGGTGGGTACTTCACCTTCAATTCATCCATAATTTATTCCTTCCTGTCGGTTGGTACGTCACTCCATTCGTTGACATGCGGAGGCGCTTTGCTTCTTATCAACACCCCAATTTCAGTTGTGAGTTCTTGAGCAAAATGACCGATGAATCGCATCATGTGGGGCAGAGCTATCACCGTCATGTTCCCCAAATTGGGAGTCTTCTTCCTTGCCATTGAAAGACTTTGAGTCGGTCCTCGCGTCCTTGTATGTCCTGTGGCTGCAAATGGATGGTTACCGATATAGCACAAAACTCCATATGCATACTGATAATACATAATATATAAACCAATCACGTAGCATAAGTCACATTCTTATGTCAATGTATAAACGGATGCATCTTTACCAGTACATGCTCCAGCAGCAGCAGTAGTAGAACCTCATACTTCGCCTTCCATGCCAAAACAGGTACTCACAGCCAATCCTTCATCCGGATCAGGTGGCATTGTTTCATTGTCATTAGCATTTGCATCATCCCCCTCATTTTCAGCTATTGGTGGGACATAATCCTCATCAATTAGAGACGATGGAGCAAGTGTATCATCACCATCATCATCATTAGATTTGCGCCCACTCGTATCGTCTTCATGTGTTCTCTTAACATTGTGTTTCTGAAGTTGCGATGCGTCACCAAATTTGGTTACTTGACTTGGGCTACTTCGTAATACACGCTTTGTTGTTTGAGTTTGACACCCTCCTATTTCAACATATACCAAAATACTAAAATCCATACTCAAGTACAATATGATATTGACAAAACTTAATACAATAATAATGAAGTTTTTCAAAAAAGGCACATAAAAACAGCCACACTTTGTATCATGCATCTCAAATTTGTTTCATACTTATGTTTAGAAATTTAATTTTCAATTGCAGCCACACTTAATCCTTTACATATTGGCAAAGCTTATGAAATCATTTACAAAAATGTACAGATTTTTAAAGAAAAAAGCTAATCCATACTTACATTTGATAGGAGAAATAGCTTGGGAATCATCGTCGATATTATTTAAGAGCTTACAATATGATATTGACAAAACTTAATACAATGCTAATTAAGTTTTCCAATAAAGGCACATAAAAACAGCCACACTTTGTAACATGCATCTCAAATTTGTTTCATACTTATGTTTGGAAATTTAATTTTCAATTCCAGCCACACTTAATCATTTACATATTGGCAAAGCTTATCAAATCATTTACAAAAACGTGCAGATTCTTAAAGAAAAAAAGCTAATCCGTACTTACTTTTGATAGGAGGATGTGCTTGGAAATTATTGTTGATAGTGGCGGCAATGGTGGACACGTTTCCCTGGACTCCGGCATAGTGGCGTCAATGGTTGGAAGAAAACTATGGCTTTTCCTATATGACATCATTTATTCAAACACAGAAACAAATATTTAAATATGTAATAGAGTTTGAACTTTGAAGTATTAACTACCTTTTGTGATCTTTCCTACAACTTGATTGTTTTGTGATGACAATTGCTTTTCGCCTCTGAGAATCAAAAGCTCCTCAAAATTTTTGAAGTCTTGAAGATTTTTTATAGAATACAAAGATATAAAATGCAACATTTTGAATGAAATAAAATAATATTTGTATCCCCATATTTCTTAAAATGATGTCATTTAGGATACAAGTAAAATTTTCAAATTTGCCCCAACTGATGAAATCACCATATGATCCACGCACTACAAATTTTTTTATTTATCAATTTTTATAAACTAAGGCATCAATTGTGACAGCAAGCTTAAACATCTGTCACAATTATGCTAAATATGTTGGAGGGAAATTTCCCTCCATAATTTTTTCGGTCAAAATGTTAAGCCTTATCTGAATTTTAGGTATAATTGTGACAGAATGACTGTCACAATTAACAATGTATCTAAATGTGACCGAAAAAACATTGTCACAGAATCATAATGAATTTTATATAAATTTTTGTTCAATGCATCTGTGACAACATTTGTCATTTTTGACAAGACCCAATCCACCTAGATCATGCTCGCATGACTTAATATTTCTATTAAGCTAATAAGCAGTCATTTAACTCCATTAAACCATTATTAATATAGCGAAATCCAACAGACGGAAAATTTTTCTCTACTGCCAGAAATTTTATTAAAAATTTCGGCAGCATTTCTTCTGTTTTTCTAACATTCCCCAAATACAAATAATTACGATCCTGCAAGGAAAAGCATTCCTATACATTATCCAATCTACCAACATTCATTTCCCAATCAAAAACCACATTTCGGTAAATAACTTAACACTCAAATAAATACATTATTTTTATAATTCATAGCTGGACTCAGTATAAAATCTGAGCTGCCTACATACCTTTATTAATAGAGATCAAGCTACCTGTAGTTCTTAAAACATATTTAAACTAAATATGACACTACTGATACAATTGCTATTCAAAAGTCATCTTGACAAATATATGTTCTAAATGACTTTCAACCACATCAATAATCCAAAATAAGCTCTAATAATTAACAAGAATCACAACCAAAGTAAAATGCATAAATAGCAATATATACATCATATATTCCTCACTTAACATATTTTAATCACCTTTAGTTTCATCGAAGTTTTTCAAACAAATTTAACATAATAAAAACCATAGATATCACGTATTTTTGAATTTCCACGAAAATGATCACATTCACAAAAATTTACTTTAAATCCATAAATAAAATATCCATTTAAACACGTGTATGAATATGCATGTATTTATTCTAGAGAAAATAACAAGATAATATATATATATATATATCATACATTATTCATTAACAAATTAACAATTAATATCACAAAGAAGGGGTAACCATCATCACGATCCTTCGCCCCAAGGTATCGTGGCGTTATATGGGTAAAAAGTAACCATCATCATGATCCTTCGCCCTAAGGCATTGGGCAAGAATGGGGTACTGGGTAACCATCATCACAATCCTTGGTCTTTAGGCATCGTGGTGGGAATGAGGTTTAAAAGGTTTTCATATGGCCCAAGGTACCCTCTCCAACATCATAACCATTCTTATCCACATCACTTCCATATGTATCCCACAATTTCTACAATCTCCATATATTCCAGACAATACATCCATCTGTAATTCCATTCAATTTATCATCCATAAACCAAAATCCACATAATAATTATCACACATACAAATCAGTTATCCACATTACAACTCAAAAATCTAATTATATATAGACATGATTATATATGACAATGCTCACAATCATATACACATAATCTTTGGAATCCCATTAAATAAAAGAGTACATCAACAATCATTAATCGATCTTAATCTCAAAATAAAATCACCAAAACATAAATACATACATATTTATACCACAAATCATCAATTAAGTTAAACTACCAATCACAATTCATCCACTCATTAATCAAAATCCACATATAGTATATCCAAAACAACCATATTAACCTGTTAAATATATTGACTCATTATATACGTACAAATCCAAATAAATTTGACAATAATTAAATTATACTATCTTACAACCATCAACTAATAGGACATACCACAATTACACTTTCTCAAAATTAAAAAATTTCCAAGTACTCAACTATAATATGCAAATTATATATCAAAATGAAACTTGAAAAGTGTAGGAAACAATAGTAAACTTACTTTGCCAAACTGCCGCTGGTGATGACTAGAAAATGGTCGAAAAGTCACGGTCAAACACCAATCCATCACACCGCTCAACTGAGGAGGATTTGGGAAGAAAAGGTGATGGATTCAGATTTAGGGGGTCCAACATAGGGGGAGAGGACCAACCCTGCAATTGGAAACCGCCGAAATCCGGTGATTGGAGGAGAACGGGTCAGCCGGTTTCTTCAACGTTTCAGCCGACTCACGGGGTTTCACGGCCAGAACTTGGAGGGGAAAGGTAGAGGACGACGTGGGCAACCTTTCTCGGGTGGTGGGTTGGCCGATTTCTTGCCAGAATTCGGCGATCGTAGACAAGAGGCTGACTGGATTCCTTGTATTTTCTAGAAAACTGGGCGCTTCCACTGGTGGTCACCGGTATGGTTGGGAAGAGGAGGCCGTCGGCTCTAAGTCTTGGGTAGTTTCCGGCCCGGTCTGGCTGGAAAATGGCCATTGCCGGCAAAGAGAAGGGAGGCACGGTGGTGAAGGGCTGTGCAGGAGAGAACCAACGTCGGGGGGTCATTTCCAGTCTTTTTTGCAAAATTTAAGAAATTCAGGTAAGGGCAATTTAGTAATTTCTCACTCAAATGTCAGCCTTTGCTAAATTACCAAAATACCCCTCACACTATTTTAACCATAACTTCACGGTCTTAGCTCCGAATCAAGCATACTACCAGTCTACGGACTCGTATCGATTAGCTCTACGCAACAATACCACCGTCAAAGCCAAAGCATATCCACACAAAAAGTCAACCATAGGCCTACTAATGGTCAAACTGGTCAAACTTGGTCAACTTTGAAAATTTTTAATATTTTTTTAAAACGGGATGTTACAGTTTCCGTCATAGATGAACTCAAAAAATTTAAAATATTTTTGGCTCTAACAAATTTGTGACAATTAATGACAGTGCCTTGTGACGAGATAAAATTTGTTACATTTAGTGTTCAATATGTGACGATCTATATGCTCCTGTCACTATAAGACCTATTTATTTGACAGTTAAATGAGTATCACAAAGATTTTCGTCACAAAAAAATTATTTTTTCTTGTAGTGGTTGGAGCCCATTACATATGGCATGAGCTACTACAAGTATACCTTCTGTGCGCACAACGGGTTAAACCTGTAGTATATATATAGGGTTAAACCTGTTTTTAAGTAATATTTTATAATGAAATATATATTTTTATAATGAATAATATTATTTATAATAAATAATGTTAATCGTATAATATTTTTTTTTAATTTTAATATATAACGAGTAATATTTTTCTATAATAAATAATATTGTCTATATTAAATAATATTTAATTCGTAATATCTAATGTTTGATTCATAATATAATATGTGATATATTTTTAAAATTTCAATTAAATTTTTTAAATAAAAAAGTTCACTATAAAAATTTCCATAGTATATATATTTTTATGCGACGAGACAAATCGGCCATATTATTGGGTATCATATTAAATCGGATTTGACTCATTGTATTAGATTTTTTCAGTAGATGTTCACTGTTGGAGCCGATTGAAGATATATACCCATGGTTTTTAAAACTGATAATTAATTTTGCACACAGTTGTTGTTTCTTAGCTGATGAATTACCATTTTACCTTTAAAATATTGCACGAAATGAAACTTGTCCACTCTTCACCTTCTCCGACCCTTTGGTTTTTATGCACATCTCTTCGTCCATCTCGCTTATCAATATCATATTTTAATCATTATTATTATTAATTTTACGTACACTGATTAATACAGCAGACCTGTGTAAAAAAAAGTTGTTATAATACTATAGGTTCTGTTTGTAGCATTTTCAATAGAATTTGTAAATTGTTATATACGTGGAATATAAATAAATAATGTTTAAATTTATATGGCATAAATGTATATTTAATTTAAAAATTATTTTTTAGTGGTTATATGTACGAATGTTATTTATTGTTATTAATTAAATATATATTTTATTAAATATTTTCAGTTTTTAAAGAAATTAGATTTTTTTTTAAATTTTTTTTTTTTTAAAATTTGACATTGTCTAACAGAGCATTTAAAGTAGACATTCACTTTAACAATATCAAAGTCGCGTTAGCTTGACATTCATTATAAACATTACTATTGGAGTGCATTTTTTAAAAACAATGTCTATATCTACTTATGTGCCATGTTAATATTAGAGTATCTCAATGGTTCATTCTATTTCTAAAATGTTTCTATTACGTAAGAAAAATAGACAGAGTGATATAAAAAATCACTCCAATAATTCTTTTTAGAAAGCTTCTTAAGCTGATGTGGCAAAGAAAAAAAATAAAAGTTGTCTGTAGTCTATTTCTAAAAATTCTTATAGAGAGTCTGACTCATCAATTTTATTTATTTGTATTAATTTTTGTTGAAATAAAACTAGTTTGGCACGGAAATCTTTTTCCTTTGCCGCTTGAATTTTTCTTGCTGTTTCTCATTATTTTTACCGATTCTTTCAATTCTTCAATCATCATCTTCAAGTTTTTTTTTTTTTTTTTTTCAATTAAACACAAAAACCAATGCTAATATCGTCAAAATAGGTGGCTCAAGAATTAAAGATTAGCAATTGAAAATAGACCATTGCAGCATCTATTAAAAAACACAAAAAATAAATAAAATCAATTTCCTTCCTGCGATTTTGGACTTCCAATTATAAATCAAGAAAAGAAATAAATTCAAATGTAAACTATATAATAATCCAAGCAGTTTCCAGATGATAAAAATGATATCAAAAAACATGCATTTAGATTAATTATTTAGGCGAGATTAATGATTAGCCGACGAAACCTGGGATGCAACCTAGCTTGCTTCTTGAGCCTTTTAGATGCTCAGAGTTTTTACAGCCAGAGTATCGAGCTTCAAAAATGGGAGAGACATGCTTATCCAATCAAACCGGACAACGGAATGCTTTGTTTTCTTTTTTCTTTTCAATTTGAGTTTTGGGCCTTAATAAAAGCTAGATTTTGGTGCATAAGAAGTGAAGATTGTATACATGAATTTTATTTGGATCTGTGACTAAAACTGAACCAGAGCGCTTATCTTGGGGAAGAAGACAGGAAGGCTGCTGGAGATTATGGAAGAGGTCAGAGAAACGAGAAAACATGTGTGAATTTGGAGTACAGTGGTTTAATACACATAGTCAATTAATTATACTCTTAAACATAAATTATTGGAGAGCAACTTTTAAAATTTACTTTATATAAATAGATATTTTATCGCATAAGCATTAACACTTTTTATTTAATATGGCAGATAGACTCCAATACATAGAGTTATTAAAAATGTTCTTATCAATCTATAATATATTAGAGATGCTCTTGGTCCATCAAATTAATATGACAGTCACATGTGTCAAAATGATGGCACCACGTGGTGATACGTGCCGTAGTGGATGGATACAACAGATCATCTTTTGCTGTTGCATTTAACCAAAGAATCAAAGATAATATGACAATCAGTAATGATCCGTTATACTAATTTGAATTAAAACAATGGGCTCTTTAGACCCATCGTATCTACATGGGCAAAATTGATTACTTTTCTATTCAACCTGTCATATTTTTTGGAGATACGATAGGCTTTTGGTAGCCCATTATATCATGTCTTTTGATGATCATCGTATTTGACCTGTTTTTGTGTATGATTATGTATATATATATATTATTTTAAAATATATATCTTATCGTGTATATATATTAGTAGACTAAATGAATAAATATTAAAATTTAACCGATAAAAGTGATTTCCAAAAACTCAAATAACCCACTAATATAATTTTCGAGACTGGATCGTAAAGAAAGTTTTGATAGTTTTCTACCAAATCATGAGAATTTATATATCTACACTAGAATTTTCACATTTTAAAAGGATTGGATATTCTCATCATATATACTCTCTCTCTCTGTATATATATATATATATAGGAATAATATCATTGCAGATTTTTAAACTATATCGGATGTAACAAATTAACCTGTTTTTAAACTTTTTTCGTTTCATTTTCGTCACCAACTCAGATTTATCTAGAACTGTTTGTCAATCTCATCAATTATGTTCATTTTCTCCCATTAAACACACATGTAATGACATGATCCACTTCATGACTTGACTTCCTTAATTAAGTCATTTTGTAGTTTTTTCTAACACCAAAACCCCAAATTTCAAAGATAATATGAACTACAGAAGAGTCTCATTTGTTCTTATGATATATTCAAAATTTGCATTACAAGTATCTACAAAAATAGACTTCCATAATACCAACAAGATACCATAATTTACCAAACTCCACATTAACTTCTTTAACTACAGGAACAACATTTTCTAATATGAACTAGAATTTCAAGAGCTATCTTTAAAATAGCTTACATATATACAAGCCTTCATATCTAACATACCAAATAGCTCCAAAATAAGGGACATGCTTTAAATTCTTTTACAAACCACAAATTAAAATAATCAAGTAACTTTGGAAAATTTAAAATAAACTCCTAACTAAGAAAATACTATGGCCAACTCTTTGTCCTACGCTTTGCAGTAGCAACAGGATTAACATCGCACCCAGAATTGCCTGGAAAAAAAAATAATGGGAGAATATTTTATTTATTTCCACTTTTAAAAAAATACCAAATCCTCAATTAATTGACATTGTAATTTTAAACAATAGGCCACATATATATGGAAGAACATATCAACATATGTTGGCAGGTAAGCTAACAATAAACTCCTTCCTCTCAACTACTTGGCAGAAGTCTTATCGCTCAAGTAGAAGAAATGTGCCGAGTAATCTATAGGCAAAAGTTGAGTACTCTCCAAACCTATAATCTCCCCACCATATATATCAGACTGAGTACTCTCACTACGCCAAAAACCTTAATCGGCGACACTAAATGCGCGACGAAGAAAAAAATTTGCGTCGCGATAAACTAACGGCGACACAAATATAGTGCGTCGCCTTTATTTGAACAAAATAGCGACGCACCCACGTCGCTAAAATGTGCGTGAAATTAGCTCTCGCGACGCGCGATCGAAAACCGTCGCGAAAAATGTGGCGCGAAGCATATTCGGCGACACAAAATCGGCAAGTGTCGCGAAAAATAAGCGCGCCAAATACATTTCGCGACAAGCATTCCACAAGTGTCGCCGAAAATCTGCGCGCCAAATACATTTGCGACGGACATTAGTAACGCGTCGCGGAAAATATCAGCAACACCCATTGGAGCAGGTGTCGCGAAATAGTTGCGCGCCAACACCTACCACATACAATTATTTCACAATACCAAAATATAATCAATTCACACCTACCATTCTGTATCTATAAATACGTATCAATATTATGAAAAAAAATCATCTATTACTATAAAAGAAACAATCATCAAAAAAAAAAAATCATACATATGCATAAATATTCTTATGTTTTTTTTTCTTCGATTTAGCTGAAACTATTTCAAAATATATGGAAATGTCAAAAAAGTTTTGACCAGCTCTTCTTTTATATGATCGACTAGCTACAAATCGTCGATCCATACGCTTCAGGTACTTCACCTTCATACATATTAAAGGTTTCATTCTATCTTGTAATCAACTCATCTATTATTGTAAAAGAAATATATAGGGAAAAAAAAAACACTTAATGGTGACGCTAGCATCGCCCATAAATTAAAATTGGCGACGCTAGCGTCGCCCATAAATTCAAAATGGCGACGCTGGCGTCGCCCATAACTTCAAAATGGCGACGCTAGTGTCGCCCATATATCAAACTATTGCCTTTCACTACCGTATTTAATTCCAACATATCTACTAACATTTAATTTTCACCAACCATTATGTATCTATAAATCAACTCATCTATTATTGTAAAACAAATATGTAGGGAAAAATAAAAACACTTAAAATATTGGCTACGCTAGCGTCGCCCATAACTTCAAATTGGCGATGCTAGCGTCGCCCATAACTTCAAATTGGCGACGCTAGCGTCGCCAAAACTTCAAATTGGCGACGCTAGCGTCGCCCATATATTGCCTTTCGCTACCATATTTAATTCCAACCTATCTACTAACATTTAATTTTCACCAACCATTATGTATCTATAAATAGGCACATCCTCACGTTAACAATCCACATTTCATGATTTGTTTCTCTCTTTTACATATATATATATATATATCTTTCTTGCCTTATATTTTGAAATAGTTTCAGCTGTTATGCCTAATTATTCAGCTGAAATTATTTCAAAATAAAGGAAAGAATATCTTGCCTTATATTTTGAAATAGTTTCAGCTGTTATGCCTAATTATTTAGCTGAAATTATTTTAAAATAAAAGGAAAGAATAAAATATTCTTCGACCACCGGAAAAAAAAAAGCAACTATGCATGTACTGAAATTCATTTTGGTTTCATGATCTCTTAGCTGATATTATTTCAAAATATATGGAAATGATGAAATATTTATGATCTTTAGTCTCTTTGATCTGTTCGACCCACTTCAAATGGTCGTATATTCTTCAGGTATTTCATATACCTTTAAAGATNTAAAGATCAAATATTTCATTGTCATAGAGGAGGCTTCCTTGTCCAGTATCATAGAACGGCAAGGCAACAAATACTTGGACAAGGCCGGATCAGGATTTCTTTTTCTGCCCCTCATTTTTCATATGTGGATCGATATGTCGATCGAGATCTGGAGATTTTAATGTAAACCTGATAATG
>QANX01005969.1:0-15779 GCA_003254975.1 Ochetophila trinervis
ATAATATTTTATATATATATAATATTATATAAACTTTACATTTTCCTTGTAGTATGCTGCTGATACGCTGCCGTTTGGAGGAGTTGGAGAAAGTGGTTTTGGAAGATACCATGGAAAGTTTTCATTTGAAACATTCAGTCATGAAAAAGCAATTGTAAAAAGAAGCTTCTTAACAGATTTCTGGTTTAGATATCCTCCATGGAACTACCACAAGCTTCAGCTCTTTCAGACTGCATATAACCTTGATTATCTTGGAATGCTTCTTGTCATCCTTGGATTGAAGAGCCGTCAAAAGCCTCACATCCCGTCGTAGTTTAATAATTAATATCACTTTTATTTTTAATTTGCAGTTTAAATATTATTGAATTTTTTTTCGGTTACATTATTATTATTATCATTATTATTGTTGTTGTTATAATATGTACTTATTGAATTCATGGTGCACAGAGTGAGTGAGAAATGATTAGGATATGTATATCATGTGTGTAAATGTGTGGCTTGAATTTACTTCAACCCTAGCTCACAGCAATGAACAAAATTGTGATAAACTATTTTTGGTAACTAAGATTTTGGACATCAATTTTATTCATTTAGTGATGACAAATAATGGTATTTTTGACCAAATTATTAAATCATGAATAGTAGTATTTGTGACAGATTATAGTATGCATGTTCACTTTTGATGTTGTCGACCTAGTCAAAATTTACATTATTTTTTTGGCATTTAGTATAATTATCATGAAAAATTATTTTATTTTATTTTTATTGTAACACCCTGTACCAAAAAAATATAATAAAATTTTCAAATTTGACCATGAGAGGCTCGGGGTTGACTTTTTGTGTGGGTATGTATTGGCTTTGACTAAGGTACTGTTGCGTAGAGCTAGTCGATACGAGTTCGTAGACTAATAGTACGCTCAATTCCGAGTTAAGACCGAGAAGTTATGGCTGAAATTACGTGAAAGGCATTTTGGTAATTTACTGTGGCAGGGTTAAAATTACTATTTTGCCCCTACCTTTATTTTTAAAATGTCCAGAAGGGTCTGGAAGGCACACACGCACGCCCGCATGCACGCACGCAGCCTCTCCGTCACTGTCGCCGCCCCTTTTCCACCGGAAATGGCCGTTTTCTGGCCAGGTTGGGCCGGAGTTTTATCTGGGAAATGAAGCCGCCGACCTCATTCTCCTGTTGGCACCGATGGATCGCCGGAAGTAAGCCCAGATCACCGGAATCGAGGGAAAGCCGGTGAGCTCCCTTTTCGAATTCGCCGGATTCCGGCAGAAATTGACCGGCCCACTGCCTGGGAAAGGTTCGCCGGGTCCTCCTTTTCCTTTCCCCACCCTCGGCTGGCCGTGAAACGCCGTGGATCGCCGGAATCGACGACGGATCCGGCGGGGCCACCCCTCATCCTGTCGCCGGATCTCAGCTGTTTCCGGCGATGAAACCGGTCCGGTCCCCCTCTTTTGGGCCTCCTGAGTTCGATTCCGGCACCCGTTCATCCTAAATCTCAGTCGTGTAAGCGGTGCGAATTACGGGTGCTCGGCCACCACTTTTCGGCCACCACCGGCGGCGGTTGGACGGGGTAAGTTCTCAGTTGCATTCTACTGGTTACGAGCTTCGTGTCGATATATAATTCGGGTATTATAGATAAATATTGAGAATTACCCGATTTCAAACGGTGTCATTAATAACAGTTAAATAGAAATTGTAGACAATCGGTGATACAAATGTGTATATTTGTGTTTGGTGGTTGCTGTGGAACGCATTGACATGCCGAGAGTTTATTACAGGGTGTGAGAGTGTGACCGGGTGTCATGAATATGAAAAATGGTTACAAAAATAATTATATTGAATCGTTGTGTGTGTGGTTATTGTTAAATTAATTAAATTGTTATGATTGAGAGTTGAATTGTGGTATAAATATATATACATATATATATATATTTATATTTGTGACCGAGTTCCGTGAATACTAAATAATTACTAAGAGTGTTGTGGGTTGAAATTAGCTGAATTGCAGTTTGGTTGTTTGAAAGCTGATTTGGTTTTAAAGAAATAATTGTGGATTTGGTCGGTGAATATTTATATTGATTTATTGTGTCTTAATCATTACAAAATTGGGTTTGTGAGAATTGTAAATAAATTGTTGTGACTGTGTATGTATTGAATTGTCTGTGATATTAAATTGTTAGTAAATGATGTGTGAAATTTATATATTAAATTGTGGAAAATTATATATATTGTGTTATTTTCTTTGGAATAAATGCTGGATGTGATTGTGCGGATGAGAACCGCTTGGGCGAGGAATTATGCCGCCAAGTAGGGTATGGCTAGCTTGGGCTTGGAACCATGTCGCCAAGTTATGGATATTATTTTTATTTAAATTGTTGGAAAAGCTGTGATGGAAATTAAGTTTGTGAATGTGATTGACTGTAGCATATGTGGTGTAAATATGCTGGGTGAACTACAGGTAGCTTGATCCTTTTTCAAAAGGAGTATGTAGGCAGCTCGGTTTTATACCGAGTCCAGCTACGCTTTACTTAAACAATATATTTGTTTGAGTATTGAGATGTTTACTTAAGTATGAGTTGTGATTATTGTGGGAATGTGTGCTGTTAGAACGAATACGGTTTAGGAACGCTTTTCCTTGCAGGTTGTGGACTATTTGCTTTTGGGGAGTGTTAGAAACAGCTGAAATGCTGCCGAAATTTCTAATAAAATTTTCAGTAGTAGAGAAAACCTTTCGGTCTGTTGGTTTCTTTTTCGATTGAAAAAGTGACTTATCGGACTTTAACGACTGCTTGTGGCTTAATTGATACATTAAGTCACGCAGGCAGGATCCAGTAGGATTGGATCCTGTCATTTATTGTCATATTTCCTATTGCTAAAAGTACTATTTTGTAGTTATTAACGCATTGTTAATGATTTATCACTAAAATTAGTTATTAGTAATGTGTTGCTATTGATTTGTCACTAACAATAGCTATTAGTGACGTATTGTTATTGATTTGTCACTAATAGTAGACTATTAGTGATAGTCTATATTTTAAAATTATCATGTATATTTTATAATAGCCTTACTGATATATAGTTAGACTATTGTAAAGTAAATTTGACAATTTTAAAATTAGATTGTCACTAATAGTAGTTATTAGTAACGCGCTATCATTAACAATATTTAAAAATTGTCAAATGTACTTTATAATAGCCTAACTATATATATATATGTGAAAATTCTAGAATAAATGTATTTTTATTTTATTAAAATGAAGATTATCAATAAAAGTATATTTTTAGTTACAAATTTATAAATATTGTTATTAGTAATTTATTAATAGTGACAATATTTTTAAATTTATTATTAAAAATATATTTATTGTAGAATTACTCTATATATATTTTCTTTGTTGGTCTAAATTTTTAAGACGAATGTGTTATTTATCATTTTTATTTTATTTTTGCCAATTTTGGTAACCAGGGATAGAGACATAGGGAGACAAATAAGGCTAGGGCTGAAGAGGGAGAAAGAAAGAAAGAAAGAAAGAAAGAAGAGAGAGGAAGAGAGAAAACCCATAACTTTTTTTCTTTTTTTCTTTTTTTTTCTTTTTTTTTTCTTTTTTTTTTTGTCAGAAAGAGATGGTAAAAAGACTGAGGAAAAAGAGTGTGAAGAGGGAGAGGAGAGACAGAAAGTGAGAACAATATATTTTTAGTTATTTTATCATGCCATATAAAAAAAATTGGATATCAGTTAATTTTTTAAAGTATTTGTTAATTGTCAATATATGAAAGTTTAATCTACGTTAATATAAAAGCTAAGAGTATTTTCAACGATACTGTAGATTGTTTTATTTTTATTACTACATTAGAAATATAGAGATATATTAAAAAAAACTCTCTACAATGGTTCTGTCTATTAGCTTTATTAAGCTGACATGGTAATAAAAAAAATAGATACTATCAAACAAATTGTCTATTTTTAAAAAGTCTGATAGACATTATGACTCGTCAATTTAATTTTTTTCTTTCTTTTTTCTATTATTTTGGAATTTTATTCTGCGCCATATTTTTTTCCCTCTTCACCTCTCCACCTTGAACAGTCCCATTCTCAAAAAAAAAAAATGGTTTGATAAAATATAGGTTTCGCTATTTTTTTTTGTTTTTTTGTTCTTGTTCACGCTCAAAGGGAAAATGAAAACAATTGCTCGATCAAGTATCTCTACTCAATTGTTTGATCGTGAAAAAGCTTCAAAGCGGTGGCAACTAGGCTAAAATGCCTTTCTAGATGAAAAAAGACTACAATAAAACAAAAAACTCACTAGTCTTAGATGGAATAAATGATATAGGATTTCTGACTCTCTGAATAAAGCTGTTGCTGCTACCTCCTAGGAGACCCAAATTTCTAGCCTTCAAAGTCCACCGCTACGAGACCCAAACAAAAAACCCACTAAACTAGAATACCTCCTACGAAGAAATTTCCAGCTGCCTCTAGGTTTATTTTTAGATGTTCTTTGCAGCTTTTTTTTTGAATTATAAATTTAATTTTAATTAGATATAATTTGTTAAAAAAATACATCATCACTTAATTTTATTTTAAACATAACTATTGGAGTTTAACTTTTGATTTTAACTGTCTATTAAATAGATATTTATCACAAAAATATTAATAATTTCTATTTTATATGCCACATAAACTACAATTTACAGCAATGTTCTATGAAGTGCTAATAAAATTTTCCTTCTTTAAAACGGTAGAAATGAGACTTTAATTTACTCACATGTAAGCATCCGTACAAAAACCCTAGAGTAAATGTCTTCATGATCCATCTTGAAACTAAGTCCAATAGGCTTCAGTGTTCAAACGTAAGCCCAGTTTCATTAGCCCAAAACTATGAATTTTTTTTTTTTATCAATTCAGAGTTAGTACTGAAATACTATATTTTTCTTTTATAATTCTGTTCGAACTGGATGAAACCATTAAAAAGTAAAATTTTTTCAGCATAGATCTACTACATCTACAAAATTTGAACTTAAAATATTGTTTAAAAATGAAATATGCTTAGCCATCCATTCCAACTTAGTCTAAAACTATAAATTTAGCATGTGTACTTTTAACTGCATAAAAAAATTGATATTTAAAAGAAAATATATGATCTTTTGTTTCCTTCCCAGAATGCTATCCCTCAAAAGTAAATTTTTTATCGGCTAAACAATAACAACTACTCAAGATCCTTTTTTTCTAAAAAAATAAATTTAATGTTCAATTTGTTAATATAATATTCGTTATTGTCATTATAAATATAAAACTTATTTTTATTGAAATATTTATAAATATAACACTTTATTTGCAAGATTATGAGAAAGAAATTGACATAATGGGGGAAGACCAATAAATCATTGAAGGATCAAATAAATAATGGAATGTAATACTTTTGAAAATACAAATCAAATTAAAGGGGCAAAAATAAATTTTTAAATAATTATTGTTAATTATTTTGAAAAAATATTTGATAGAAAATAAAATTTCTTCCATGTAAGAAGATTTTTGCCAAATTAACTAAATCATAATTATTATAAAAAAGAACTGAATCATAAATAATTTCCATAAGATTAAAAATCTTTTTGTTTTTGTTTTATGAAGAATATAAAAAAATCCTTAAATAATAAACCATAGAAAACAAGTAGAAAAACAAAAACAAAAAACGAAGGGGCCCCACAATGCCAACGGCTAACACGCTTAAAATGAGAGGGAATGTTTCCCGCCAGTTCTCTCTCTCTTTTACTCGCTCACCCTCTCTCTAAAACACTTTTATCTCCCCTCTTAACCCTAGGATATAAGCCCCTCCGCTGCACCGGTCCGTACATCAATGGCGGAGACCCCACAGAGAGCCGTACATTCCACCAGAAGATCTAATAAGCAACAACCTCTCCATTTCAATCCCAAGCTTTCGCCTTCTCTCACCCCGTCAACCCCTCCAACCATATCTCCTCGCCGATCGACCCGCCGAACCTCGTTCCCATTCAATGCCGGCACTCCCCAGAAGTCCACTGATTCAACCGAGAAGCCTGTTGAAGATTCAGTGAAGGAAACTCCGGGAAGGACTGGAAAAGGATTGAACCGGAAAACGCCTCGAAGATCCATCAATTACGTTGAAGAAACCCGCAATGATTCGGCGGAGGAGACACCGAAAAATGGAAAACTTGGTGAACTCCCGAAAACCCCAAGATCTACGAAAAAGGGCTCAAATTTGACTCCAAATGTGGAGAACGGTTGGACTGAAGTTGAAATTTCGTTCTCTCCAGTGTCACCGGACCAACCGGAGACAAAGAAGAGGAAAATAGCCATTGAAAGAACTGTAATTACGAGATCTACGACTTCAAAATATGGGGATTTTGAGAAGAAGAAGAAGAAGAATGATGGGACAGTACCAAAGAAGCGAATTTATTACAAGAAGGTTGTGTATGATGGGGGCGAGTTTGGGATTGGGGACGATGTGTACGTGAAGAGGAGAGAGGATGCGAGCTCGGACGATGAAGACCCAGAAGTGGAGTGCATGATTTGCTTCAAATCTGGGAGGGGTGTGATGATCGAGTGTGACGATTGTTTGGGTGGGTTTCATTTGAAATGTTTGAAACCGCCACTGAAGGAGGTCCCAGAAGGAGATTGGATATGTGGGTTTTGTGAGGCTCGCAAAATGGGTAAAACGGTCCAGCTTCCGATGCCTCCAGAAGGGAAAAAACGGGTCAGAACAATGAGGGAGAAGCTTCTATCCAGTGATTTATGGGCTGCTCGAATTGAGAGGTTTTTTTTTTATCTGTTTGATATTAGTAATAATTGAATGTTTATTCTTATTTCTGTTTATGTCAGCAAATTTATATGCTTTATTTGTTGGAGGTATGCAGTTTATGGAAAGAAGTAGATGGTAGCTACTGGTCTCGTGTGCGTTGGTACATAATACCTGAAGAGACTGCTTCTGGTAGACAACCTCATAACCTCCGCAGGGAGCTTTATAGGGCAAATGATTTTGCTGACATTGAGGTGATAGCTTTTACTAGACTAAATGCTAATGAAATTGAGATATTTTAAGTGAATTTTACCTGATTTGGATGCAAATGGTGCAGATGGAATCCATCATTCGTCATTGTTCTGTAATGAACCCCAAAGAATATGCCAAGGCCAACAATGGGGATGATGTTTTTTTTTGTGAATATGAATATGACATTCATTGGCACAGTTTCAAGCGTCTTGCTGACATTGATGTTGGTGAAGAGGTAAGCACTTGAGAAACTTTGAAGCGTTTGGGGATCCAACATCTAGTTAAATAGAGCTATCTTTTTGTTTAACCCACTGGTTTATTCTCATTTAATAGGATGGTGAAGAAACTGATTGTGATGAAGATTACAAAGTTTGCAAGGATTTGGACTCTTACACAGATGATGACATGGACTATGAAAAGGAAAGCATCGAAAAACTATTAGCTAAACAACATCCAGCTTATGAGATGGCTGCGGTATGGGTGCTATTTTGTATCACATATGGCTTTAGCTTGAAGGTTTCCAAATTAAACCAGTCCGTTTGTGTAATATTAACAGAATTCACGGAAGGGACAGTTCTTTGGACTTCAAAAGATAGGGATGAAGAAAATCCCAGAGCACATAAGATGCCACAGGCAAACTGAACTTGAAAGAGCAAAAACAACACTTTTGTTGGCATCATTGCCAAAGCATCTTCCTTGTAGGAATAAGTATGTAAGATTTAGAGCATTTAGGTATCGTTTTGATGTGCATAAATTTCTATTTTCTTTTGATTAAACCTTCCTTTTATATAGAGAAACAGAGGAGATAACAACCTTTATCAAAGGTGCCATCTGCGATGATCAATGCTTGGGTCATTGCCTTTACATTCATGGTGTTCCTGGAACTGGGAAGGTAGAACTTGTTGGCTTTTATTTGTTGAATATGGCTTTATTAATTCATACAGGGCATAGATTATATTTTAAGTTGCTTTGATGCATGGTACTAGCTAAAATTATTAAATCTTTTCTCTCTGTGGAACTGCAGACAATGACTGTACTTTCAGTAATGAGGAATCTAAGGTCTGAAGTTGATGCAGGAAATATAAGACCCTACTGTTTTGTGGAGATTAATGGTCTAAAATTGGCATCACCAGAGAATATTTATAGGGTAAGATGAGATCATATTTGGTCTTTTATACTTATGACTGTGTCATTTCATTCTAATGTGATTGAACTAACATGTATTAGTCTATCAACAGGTTATATATGAAGCATTAACTGGGCACAGAGTTAGTTGGAAAAAGGCTTTGCAATTGTTAATTGAACGTTTTGCTGACGGGAACAAATTTGGAAAAGAAGACGATCGACCTTGCATTCTTCTCATTGATGAACTTGATCTTCTTGTGACTAGAAATCAGTCGGTAGTACTTTTGTCATTTTCTTCTTCGTATTTGTTTGGTCTTTTGAAGATATCAGTTGGAAAAGGATTCTTTTCTGTCAGATTCTATCAGCACTCATGTGTTGTCTAGTTTAAGATCCATAGAAAAAGAGAAACTCATATGATATTAACCATTTTTTCCCTACAGGTTCTCTACAACATTCTTGACTGGCCTACTAAACCACACTCGAATTTGGTTGTCGTAGGTATACATTTGTCTATGGTAGCTTCCTCTTGGCTACTTGTTATGGAACTGAGACAATTTCAATGAGAAAAGAAACAGTACAGTAATAACGAGATGATTAGTCTGTTGATGACTGACATGTTTACTTTTCTGATGAATGTAAATTCAGGCATAGCAAACACAATGGACCTTCCAGAGAAGTTACTTCCTCGTATTTCAAGTCGTATGGGTATCCATAGACTTTGTTTCGGCCCCTATAATTATCAGCAACTTGAAGAAATTATTTCAAGTCGCCTTAAAGGAATTGATGCATTTGAAAAACAAGCCATAGAATTTGCTTCAAGAAAGGTAAATTCTACACTATTTGTTTCATCATGAAGTTCAATTTGACCACCTTACTCTACTAAAGTGGATGACAAAGGGTAGTCATTCCTTGATTTTGTCCAACATTTTTCTTTTACATGCATTCAGGTAGCAGCTATTTCAGGAGATGCTCGTCGTGCTCTAGAGATTTGCAGACGTGCGGCAGAAATTACAGATTATCGTTTAAAGAAACCAACTTCAACTTCCAAAAATGTTTCTGAAGGTGCCAAATCATTTTTTACTCACTCTACTTTCTGCTTAACGAATTGAAAAAGAAAAGAAAATCAGGCGTGATCCTTCTAGCCTTGTGAACTTGGACATGGATGTATATGTGCTTTCTTTCCTGAGTTGCATCTCTGCTAATTTATTGGATGTATCAATCTATCTTCCAGGAAAAGCACTTGTTGGTATGGCAGAAGTTGAAGCAGCAATTCAAGAAATGTTCCAAGCACCTCATATGCAAGTGAGTCAAATAGTAACTTTGCCTTATTTTGATAATGGAATGTAATTTATCTCTTGTTGCAACTTTATCTCTCCTCCATTTTGCAGGTGATGAAAAATTGTTCTAGACTGAGTAAAATTTTCTTGACTGCTATGGTTCATGAACTCTATAGAACTGGAATGGGTGAAACCAGTTTTGAAAAGGTGAATTTCTCAATCTCTCCTCAAAATATTTGGTATCCTTGCTTCTTGATCTGGCGGCATTTATTAGTGTTTGAATTAAAATTTCGTCATCTAGTATACATCCCCAATTCCAAAATTAGGGAACTTCCTTATTAATCGGCATGCAGTCGCATATTAGGAAAGGCTTTCTCTCTCTCTCTCTCCTCACAATCATGAATTGGATTTTGGAATACTGAAGCATCCCAAGTAATAGCCAGAGTTCCCAGTTTTTGTTTACCACTTTCCCCTTTTTGGTGCCTTCTCTCTTATGGATTTGTTACAGATTCTCCCAGCATTGCCAATTTAAGACTAAAATTTGAATGCTTTTAGTGTTTTTATTAAAGTCCTTTGTTATGTTGTAGTTGGCAACAACAGTCTCACGTCTCTGTACAAACAATGGAGAAGCATTTCCTGGATATGACACACTCTTGAAAGTTGGGTAAGTTCTTTTACTTGTCTGAATGTCTTTTAAACAGGTATTGAGAGCAAATTGGTCTCGTTTAGTTGAGGATAATAACAATGAACTTTATTTTAAGGTGAAATACAAATTTGTTTCCATCAATTTTTGCAGTTGTAAGCTTGGTGAGTGCAGAATTGTTCTATGCGAATCCGGAGCCAAGCATAGGCTGCAAAAGTTGCAGCTCAACTTTCCAAGGTTAATCCTGTCCTGTCAAGCCCTTGTCAACTCATGAGATACTGTTATTAGAAGGGTTTACTGAAGATCTATAATAGTAGATTAGTTTATACTTGATAGATGAAAAATAGTATTAAACACTAAGCAGGAATCACTTGGTTAGCAGTTTAAACTAGCTGATTTATGAATTCCCAACTGAATTGCAACTATATATACACTTTCTAAGTGAGTCTTTACGGTTAAAGTATAATTTCATTGTTAATTACAATCCTATTGCATTTACAGTGCAAAAGAATGAAAACTATAAAGCTTCATTGCTTTAGCTATAATAAACAACGCCGGAGCTGCCGACTTAATTTTCTTGATTTACAATTTCCTTGACCCAACTATGTCACATCCGCAACCATCTGAGAAGAGTTTTGCAACATTGCCAGCTGACACAGTTTTTTATGTTGCAGTGACGATGTAACATTTGCACTCAAGGAAAGCAAGGAGCTTCCATGGTTGGCTAAATATCTTTAATTCAGGACTCCAAAAGACTATCTATCCATCCAATCTGAGTTATATTTTTGTTGCCGTACTCATCATTATTTAATTGTATATTGTAAATTTTTGAAATGTCCAGTAATTGAATGATTCATTTTATTCTATTTTCGACTTTAAATTGTTGATTACAGGCAAAATTGTTAATAAGAATTTCAAAAATTCTCGACCTTGTGAATGGATATGCCCACAGGGCCTTCTTCATGTTAAGCTAATCAGAACTAACATGGCTACTGCCTTCATCTCCATTTAACATTGCAGAGGAGCGGAAAAACCGTGGCTCTGAGTACTAAATTAATGTAGCGAGCTACGGGGAACTATTTCCAAAGCTCCAAGAGAACCGAGAAACAAATTTGGAATCCACGGAGATCAATTCTCATTAATAATCATCAAGCTTAGAAGATAGTTTGCACCACTCTGCACAATAAATTGACTAAAGATGAGTGACTGGACATTTATAATACATATGAAATGTATATTTATACATATATATATATATATACATGCATATCATATCTAAATCGAGGAAGGACAAATTTGATAGTATGCAGGTGCCGTTGAAACAGAGGTGGAGTGCTGAGTTTTATTCGGGGAGTACCTAAAATTTTGTAACAAGATGATATATTGACAAAATGATGAGGGCTAAAGAGGCCAAACAGAGAGAGAGAGAAGTGGAACAATCACGACGGCCAAAATATCCACTTGTAAATGCATGCAATAAGCAATATTAATATTGCATGTTGTTAGGAGAATGCCATTCATATTAATTTGGCGGAGCACAAAATCCAGTGATCTCCCCACACCAATACTTGTTCTCTAGCTTGATATCGATTGCAAATTCATGTTGTTGGCAAAAGATATTCTCCAATGTAAGTGGGTGTGCAAGTCATGATATTATCTCATTGCGAGTCCGTCCTTCATTGATGAACACCTCAAATTAAGCAATAGACTAAAGGATTCATGTTTGATTATGATGATGAAGATCCTCCCAGCTTCATTTTAGTTTCTCATACAAGCTATATAAATAAAAACGACCGATAGTAACAAAAAAAATAAAAATTATTAAATGACAATTTTAAATTATACAGGGTTGAATTTGATTGATATGTGTTCTGTTGTATTAGATTGTGCTCAAATATTTTGGGCACTCTATTTAATATTTGCAAAAGACTAATAATAATTAAACTTTTTTGTAGCGATCAAATTTATACATATAATTTTTTCGGCGCGAGTGATCAAATTTAAAAAATAATTAAAACAGAGAAAGGACAAATTTTACAATTTACAGCAAACATGTAAATTTAAATTTGTCCAGGTGGCGTTAAAACAGAGGTGGAGTGGTGAGTTTTATTGGGGGATTTTGTAACAACTAAGATGAGAGATGCAAACATATTGACTAAATCATGAAGGCCTATAGGCCAAACCGAAAGAGAGAGAGAAGCGGAACAACCATATATACAAGTGTATGTATGTGTGTGTATATATATATACACAAATGCAATTCTTATTAGGACTGAATAGTTGTGTAGGTTGCTCGATCCAATATGCGTCGCCGTGGATGCGATTCCAAATTCATGGGAGTGGCAGAGGATTTGGTGATCCGGATCCTGTTAAATCTGGCGGTGAAAGATATTCTTAGATGCAAGTGCGTGTGCAAATCATGGTATTATCTCATCACCAGCCCTTCCTTCATCGATCAGCACCTCGAATCCAGCGGCAGCAAGGATCCTTATCTCCTCGTCGATGAGCGGAAACATTATTGCAGTGAAAGTGGCATCCTTTTATACCCTCCCCGCATGGTTTTACTTTCTCATGAAACTCTAGAAGAAGTCGACTCTCAAGCAATGCTATCCGATACGAGTTTAGGTCATATAGATTTGCCCCAACGCAGTCACATCTTAGGCTGTTGGAATGGCATTTTATGCATCCGTTTGGCTTTCGCCTATGGTGATTGTTATGACAGAGTGTTTCTATGGAACCCTGCAACCAGAGAGGCGAAAATCGTTCCTCCAGCCTTGTACAGGTGCTACGTATACCTACCTACTCTTGAATTACTATTTTTCTGAAAACCTTACTCATCATCGTTTCTCAAAATAACAGGTGTCATCCGGAGAAGAGCATTTTTTATGTCACAATCAAGGTAGGATTCGGTTTCGATGCCAGAAACAACGACTACAAAGTTGTGGCGGTCCAGGAACTGAGAAAAGAGAGGCACTGCAATGATAATATGCCGCTGCACGAGGTGGAAGTTTACAGTTTGGGAATGGATTCGTGGACATCGATACCGGGGGTTTCGGTTAGAAAGGGAGTGTTTCCAAAAGAGCGTCCTTATAAAGGTGCATGCACCGGCAGAATGTACTCGTGGGTGTTTCCGAGTGAGCAATTGGTTCTTTCGTTTGACATGGAAAACCATGTTTTCGTATCCACACCTTTTCCTTGCATGGTCCCCAGAGACGATAGTCACAGTGGTTCTGGCAAACATGCGATCTTAGTTCATTATGGATCATCCCTTGCAATTGCTCGTCTTGCACCCCAATATTACAGTCGTGGACCTATTGATAATGTAGATTATGAGTTATGGGTTTTGGGGGAATTCGGGCTGCCGGAGTCGTGGACTAAGCGATTCCATTTAAAATGGATTGAAAACGGAACCGAAACATCGGTAATATGTGGAATTTGGAAGGACTGCGACTGCATGTATCTCCATGTGGTTGGAAACCGAGAGCTGAATCTGGTCAAGTCGGCTGAGCTCTGGCCTGCTGCTAGAAGATGCAAGACTTTCCCACCTCGTGCTGGTTTCATAAACCATGTCACTACCTTTAATGAAAGTCTGGTTCCTCTCAATAACTTACGACTGCCAACAAATTAATTAGCTTTCAAGCCACACCTGTACTAAATTATTGACTTTTAAATTTCGTTTGGCAATGGACATCTTAATTGATATATATTTCTGCATGAAAATCATCTTTCCATTCGGTTACTTCACTAACTAGCTTCTTCACCACTGACAAAACACCAACCTGAGTCCTCATATCACTCCTAAATCAATTTCTTTATACAAAGGGTAATGCTAAATCTTAATGAACAGGACATAAAACAAAAATAAATAAAAATATGTGAAACTTGTTGCCACCAGAATTTCTTCAAGTTCTTGCCAGATTTACTACTATAAGTAGCTTGTTCAATATATCCATGCTACTTTGAGCAAAAATTAAATCCAACTAATGAAACAAAACCGGGCCAAAAATAAAATAAAGAGAATCAACAGGTAAGTGCACCTACAGGAGAAAAGAAAAACCCTAATACATGACTCAGTTTTAACTTTCATATCTTTACCCTTTGTGAAAGTAAGTAAAAAGAAAATCCATATTACCTTTTAGCAAAATCATAGTCTTGTTGAAAACCAGTAGTCTTTTTCGGTGTTGCTGCACTAATGTGCATTGGTCTTGTTGTGCAGTAGACACCATTCATTTCAATTGTCCTTTTGAAAGTCCAGTGTTTGGATCAGTTACAACCTTGGCACCTCTAACTGATGGATCATGAGCTAGAATGCAACAGATAATCTGTCACATCAGGTGCTAAATCCCCCACAAACTCTACAAACCCATAACCCTCAGGTTGGCTAGTGATATTGTTGTGTATAATCTTGATTGAAATGACCTGCATACCGCCTTTCTTCAGCACAGTACATCTTCACAGTTCCTTCCAACTGACATCTTTAGACAAGGGCAAAGAAGCATGGCAACAATAAAGGGCATGACTAGGCAAACAAGATTCACACCATGGCATGCATCCATATTCTATGAATTTTCTTCATTAAATTTCTCTTTCTCAGTTAAATTGTTCAGAGACTTATGCACCCATATTGTATCACCTTACAAAGGAAAATTTTAATGTAGAATGTAGAGCATTTCTATAAGTTTTTAGTCTTCTTATGAGTTATAGCATTTCCCAGATTTAAATATGGAGGTGGAGAAACTGGGCTCCTAAAAAAAGTCTAAACAGAACTTCACAGATTGCAAATTTTCAAAATGTTTTACATTGAAATTGTCAATATATCCAAATTAATTATGCTCTTTGTCATTCATGCGTTGCCCCTTTTACATTGAACATACTTGTGATAATAAATTGACTACCATTGAACAGAAAGACAGCTGCGAAATTCAAGATTCACATTCATTAATAATGAGATAAACATTGTTCTCTGTCTACACATTGTTCTCTGTATTCAGTCTGCATTCTGACCTAGTGAAATGTTGAGATTTCATTGAGGTTTTGTATCCTAATCACAGTGTCGAATAAGATATCATCTGGCTCCAGGTTGAGGTGCATATGGACCCAGAAACGTCTCGTTTAATAGGTGAGGTGATGAAATGGTTGTTTTTTTTTCTTCTTTAAATCTTCAGTCAGATAGAATTTCAGATATAACTGTTGAGTATCTCATACTAAATATCGCTGTTATGTCATGGACTTCTCATATGCAATCACCAGAGTGATATTGTTATGATTACGAGTTATGGATCGGGTCACAGGGCGATTGACTGAGAAATCGATACTAGGACACAGGTTTCTGCCCTTGTTTTGATTCCGTGAACGACCTATCTTGATGAATTAATCAAGCTCGTAAAGGGAGCATGAAACCTTTGAACTCGTTGAGTAGAGAGAGAGTTCATACCTCTTTAGAATTGATAGAAATTATGCTTACCCTTTTATTTCTCTAAAAACGTTTAAAAACAGATTACACACTAAAGTCATAGACTTAGAATAGGAAAGCTATAAAAGACTCCTAAAATAAGAGATTACTTACTTTAGTTATTCTCTCATAATAGGAAACTTAAAAATACTCCTAAATAAATATAAACTACTAATTAAAATACTAATAATACTAAACTTGTGGCCCACGTTTTGCATATACTCTTCCTACAAATGCATCTGTAACA
>QANX01005973.1:0-17393 GCA_003254975.1 Ochetophila trinervis
CAATGTACACAATTAATACGATATATTCTAATACAATACAACATAATAAAATTAAATATAGTACAATCTTGAATATCAAACGTTGCTTTTAAAGTTTACTACAATTAATTTAAACAATTGATACTTTCATATTTATAAAATATTACATTTTAATCCCAAAAAAAATTTAGATGTCAAATTGCTAGAAAAATTATTTACCATGAAAGTTTGTTTCATCATATATATTTTTTCCCATGAATTTTTTTTTCCATCCTATAAAATTTTTCATGTTTCTTTTAATCATAAAATATTTTTTCTTCTAAATTATTTTTCATCTAAATTTTTTTACTCTAAATTGATCATAAATTTTTTATTCTCATCATAATTTTTTTTAACCCTAAAAAAATTATAGGATGAAATTCATTTTCCTGGTAAAATAGATTTTAGCACACTACAAAAAAAAACGATGTTTAGTGACGGAAAACATTGTGACGGAAAGGAACCCGTCACAAAACAATATTTTTTGTGTCGGAAATTTAAACTTCCGTCACAATTATAAATTCATTTTTCAGTAATTGTGACCAATATGTGGCCGTCACACATGCAGCTGCGCGGGAACAAAATTTTGAAATTTTGTTTGCATTTAGTGACGGAAAATAACAAATATCGTCACAAATTGCCTTCCAAATATATTAAAATAATAACTCTTATATGAACAAATTGAATTTTAAAAGATATTAAAATATATTTAACCCTAAAAATTAATGTTTTATTCTTTTTCACCCTATTAAATTGAAATAATATTATAATTAATTAGTTGGTGTATGGTATAACATCATACGTTGAAATTTTGTGTATATTTGTATCTCTCCAAAACAAAAACCATTAAACAATTTCAATAACGGTTCAACTTAACAAATGTCTAGGTCCACAGAGTTATTTATACTTGTTATATTTTACAAAAGATCAATATATATTTTAATTGATCCCTGCTTGGTTTCTTGAACAACGATCTTAAATTTGATTTTTCATATCTCCATTATTAAAAAATATTAATTTTAATTTTTTTAGAATGAAAAGTTTTATTTATTTATTATTTTAATAAATTAGAGAGTGAGAGTTTATCGCTAGGTCTTACTTATGGGTTATCACCGGCATGCATTGCTCTTTACGCTGTCCCAGGGCCTTGGTATTGGAACCTTGTTATAATTATGTCCAAAAAACACTTTGTTCTAGCGCTCAATATGACCTACTAAAACATTAACTGTGTTTGTATAGTTTGCGAAAATAATTAACCATACATTTAAAAGGAAAATACATAAATAAATAGTATAAGCAAAAATAAATAATTTTTCAAAATTTATTATTCATATTTTCTGAAAAGATAATATTAAGCAGTATTCCCGACAAACATAATATCAAAATTCATGCCTGATTTGGCTTTGACAGGAAACAAAAAGGAACCAATAAAAAAAATGAAAATAATTAATCAAACATTATTGGAGAAGTCAATCCAAAAGAGGAACGCTGATGGAGAATATTGGTGGTTTTAATTGTAGGCAGTGGGATTTGCTGCAAGGTAGTCATCAACAGCCTTGAAGAGCTCTGCTGCTTTTCCTTCAGATTTCTTAACATATTCCTCATTGAGCTTGTGATCACCTTTGGTGTAATAAGTCCTAGTGCTCTTGATAGTGGTTCCACCGTTGGATGGTACCATCTTGATATCATAAACGATTTTCTCCAAGGTGTTCTCCATACCATCACCGTCAAAAACTGTGTAGCTGTTGGTATAGTTGCTTTTATCCACTGCATCAATCCTGTGCTTCACAAATTTGAATTTACTGCCTGCTCAAAAAAATAAAAATAAAATAGAGATTAGTTTATAATTCTCATTGCTAACCAAACTATGCTGCTAATAAAATGTAAACTCATTCTATATGTCAATCTAGGCCAAAATAAATCAAGAAAATAAAAGTAATTTTTTTTTTAATATAAAGCGAGATTATATCACTGGTCGGACATAAATATAAACTAGAAAAATGGAAAACAAAAAATGTACATATCTGTTATATCCAAATGAAGCTAATAAGAAAATATACTTACTATCTGGAAAAGAAATCTTTTTGACGGTTCCAGGTCCTCCATCACCCTCAAGGATTTCGACACTCTTAATGTTATCGGGAACGACTTTGGGGAAGAGATTGTCACTATCAAGGACTAAGGCCTTGAACAGTCTTTCCGGTGGCACGGCTGAGGTGTGCTCGGCGTTGTATGTGAAAGAACCCATATGATAATTTATGAAAGGTTATTCATGAAATCTATCAAGGATGTGATTATTTATACAAGTTTTATTTTCTATTTTCTTTCTTTTACCAAATAAAATGGCGATTCTACATGCGTTCAAAACGGACATTTTTTTTTTTAACAATGACCAAGCATGTTAACTAATCATTCTAGCCACTAAATGAGTCTAATCTAACGTGGATAACTATTTTAATTTGAACGAGACGTAACTGCTGGATATTTTATAGTTATAAATGAAAAGACACTTAGTTTCATATTGGAAAGTCATAATTTTTTATGGAGTTGTATCACTTTTATGGAAAAGTGCTTAAAAGACAACTTTTCACGGAGTTATATCATGATTTCATCGAAAGGTGTCTAAGGGTCTATTTATATAGAAATCTAATCAGGTTTCTTGCTTCCTAAATTTTATATACTGCATATAGAATAAGGAGTCAAAAAGTACAAATATTTATTAGGTTTGTCAGAATCTGTAGTGTTACAACTTCGATCATGGACGTAACTAGATGTAAATTTAAAAAAAAAGATGCTTATATTAATTTTTATTAAGCGAATTTTAACGGTACAAGTAAATTTTATTAATATAAAATAAAATAGATCTAATTAAGAAGATACAATGAGCTTTACCTTATAATATGCATCTAATAATTATAATAAATTAATTTAGAAAATAAAAATAAAATTCAAAAAGAACAAAAAAAAATGGAAAAACAATAAAACACTTATAATTAGTAGCAATTTTTGATTCTTCAAAATATCAAACTTATCAATCACGAAATCTAATCTATACCATCAACAATCTCTCTCAATATAAACAACCATGAAATTTGCTAGAAATTCATTATCTATTTTATTGCTAAGATGTGTTTTTATAAGCTTCATTCTTGAAAAACTCGTTTTGTTCTTACTATGAAAACTGAAAGAGTAAACACAAGACAAATCAGCCTATTAATCAAGAAATAATGTGTTGACTTTTTTGTTTCAACCAACAATTGACACACATGAAAAAGAGAAGCAATATTCTAAAATTGTGGATATTGATTACATCATACTTGTAATTATATAATTGTGTAATTATCAAATTGTTTCCACAAATCTTATATGGTATTCTCATTAAATTTTGAGAATATAATTTCTTACTTAGAATACAAATAAATTCTATAGAAAATGATTTAAACTAATGAATAGGATTTAACGCATCGCTAAGAGTGAAGAGTTTTCTTGTTTTCTTTGTGAATCTGTTATTCAACTTTATCAATTAAAAATTTATTACAGCATTGAAAATAGTAAAATGATATAAAGCCGGTGTGATTGCTGATGTGATTTAAAGGAGGAATCTTATCATGGCATAAAGATGATTGTGACATAAAGCAAATCTTATCTGTAATAGTAAAAGTAATAATGCTTTACCTTTTGACGTGTATGGTCTGTATGTAAAGTAGTGTGTATGGTGTCTTTTGGTACCACGTGTCATGTACTGTATTCTGAGCATTTGCCTATATAAGAGGAAGACCCCTCAGTTGTGAAGGCAGAGCTCATTTGGCTTGTAATTCTTCGCTTGTTAGTAAAATTTCCTTTTATTGGTATCAGAGCCTTCCCTCTCTCTCTTCATCCTTCCTCTCCACTTTTCTTTCAATCGTCAAACTAGTTATTCTAAGTATGCTCTGTAGTTGCAGCTCTGGCTGATCTTCTACATCAGAAAAAAGAATACTAGTTACTTCGTGTCTTGGTTACTCTTTTGTTATTTTAGAGCTTTGAAATAGGTATTGAGTAAAAGTGTAAGGCTTGGTAGGGCAACAGTCGTTGATGAGTGTTAGGCGCCGTAAGACCCAATTCTCAGTCTTTCTTTTTACTCTTTGAACCTTGCCTTTGTATAAATCCTTTCTAAGGTACTTAGGTCATGGCTGAAATAACTACCCTTGTTAACCAATAACCTCTTGAGTCAACCCTTTCACAACACGATCCTAATCGAGTCCTTGAATCTGATTGGTCAGATCAAGGAGCGTCTTCTTCATCTTCGTTCTCCTCATCCTCTGGAGGTCCTTTAGAATTATACCTATTAAACCCATATAAATTATATGATATATCCACCTCATCTAGGATCATTAGATCTATTATTCTTACTAGGCCATCTAAACTTGTGTCTGTTTATAAGTCATCAACTGTGTCCAATCAAACTGTAAACACTGCAAGCCAAGAGACATATCTCCAAATATTCTCAGAAAAATATCTTAAAAAATATCGTGCTCAAGGATATTGAGGGTTACACATTGGAGCAATAAGATTAGGTTTACAACCTGACTTTGTTGTTGGAAAAGATGTAATTTTGTATTGTTGCTTTGCTCGACACCAGATGGCAAACTTTCGAGAAAGCACTCATTACTATGGTTGAAGCTGGCCTTAATAATGAGCATGTTACTCTCTAGGTGGATCCTAATTTCACCATTGATCTTACAAAAGCAAATGTCGCAAAAGTCATCCAGGTTATGGTCTAGCTACATGGTGCAGACATGAGACTGTAGAAACAACTCTTGCTCTCCATCATAAAATGACGTATAAGATCCAGTCACATCTGTTCTCTATGGATCATGACCTTATCCCTAAGGTATCTTAGGAAATGCACATATCCAACAACCGAAGATATACAAGAGGACCAGCTTACTTTTCCTGCACAATGGAAAAATAGTTATGAGCTAAGCAAAAGAAAGAAAATTGTGCATGACGATTCAAATATCACCAAAGACGTGATGGAAGAATTTCTGTTTCTTTCCCAAGACAGACCAGACCCCTTTATCCTTGTGAAAGGTGTCAGGTTCAAGGCCATACTCATGTTAGTTGTCCGCACATGATGAGAAGGTCTATTTCTCACAGAGTAGATCTCATTGGTGAGGTTGCTGCTCTAGAAGATAATTTTGTCAGCAACTTGAATGGAGGATACACTGTCGGAAGATGGGTTGTTACAAAATTACAACCAGAAGAGGTTTGCCCAATTGAATCAGCAATAACGTGGAGCAATTACAACATTAAGGCCCAAAACAGAATTCTCAACAGCATTGCTGAAAAACAAGAACAACAAATCCAATATTCTCACCAAATGATGCAAGAAATCTAGAGCATCAAAGAGAAGGTAGCCCCTGTTGTTGAACCTTCTAGAAGAAAACAGCGTGCACAACCTTGGAATTCAACTGCTTTAGCACCCATTACCATGTTCTACACCAAAACTGCTGAGGAACTGGTAGCAGCGAGACAAAGACAACTTTCAAAACAAAGAATACGAAAAGTTGAACGAGATTCTTCCCCAATCAGATGGAAATCCAAACCATCTGGACCAAATGATGTCTGGGAAGAAAGTGCTAGTGGTAATCCAAAAGCTTTTTGGAGAAGATATGATCTTCCTCCTCCTACACTATGGCCAATTAATCCCACTGGTTGGGAAACCGATGAAGAAAAGGATCACGATGATCATTCCACCCAGAGCAGTACCAGTAAGTTTACACAAAAGTCTGGATCTGTTGATAATGGACAAATATTTATGCAGAACCCTACATATCCACTTCAACAAGATCTAACTGGAAGAAATAGAAATCCACTGCAACAGAAAACTCAACCAATTGGTGATCCCTTGGCGGCAAGCCAAATGCGTAGTGGATACGATACAATTACTGGTGAATCATTAACATCAAGACCTCCCCCTGAACAACCACAACAGCAGCAACAACATCAGAAAGAAGAAGTACTGATTTCAGAAAACTCAAGAATCATTATCCCACATGCTCCAGATCACAAACAATTCTAGGATATTGATAATGTTGAGCCGGATCAAAGGTTGGCATACCTGGAAAGAATTGCTGCTTGGGGAGAAGGAGAAAGCCTAAGAAATCCTACACTAGAATTACGAGATATTGTTAAACGAATTACTTCTGGATTCGTAGGATCTTTGCGAAAATGGTGGATGGGCATTTCTGCAAATGATAAAGAAGCATGGTATAGGCAGCCTCAGCCTATAGTCACTTTTCTCAACATTCTGTCCGACCAGTTTACTACAACTAGGCCAGCAAATGCCTAGAAAGCAGAAAATGAGTTCATGCAGACTAACTGCTGTGATGTCCAAAAACTCAAAGAATACTATATGAAACAGAAGTAGTTATTCTGTAACATAGGACAAAATAGTGATCTCCTCAAACGGACGTTCCTGCTGAATATGCCTCATCCAGTTGTAGAATTGGTTGAAACAAAGTTGAAAAATGAAAACATCCAAGATCTCACCAATATAAGTTTGGCAAGACTTTATGGCTCTGCAGAAAGCGTTCTACAGGAACATTGCCATCTACAAAAACTAAAGAAGATGGTTAAACAATGAGAGAAAGCCTCGACGGACAAATACTGTAAGCAGGATACCCAAAAATTTGGATGCGTTGAAATAGCTCAATGCTCATGTAAGAAGGAGAAAAAGTGGAAAAAGCCCTTCAAAAAATGGAATTCATATAAAGGAAAAAAATATTGATTCATCAAGAAGAGAAAATTCCCAAAAAACTCTGGCAAATGCTTCCTCTGTGGAAAAAAAGGACATTGGGCGAAACAGTGTCCCAACAAAAGGAATGCTCCTCAGCATCTCATACAAATGATTGATGCTCCTGACTTTGATGACAATGATTACTAGTGGACAACATCTGCGCAGGAGTCCATCCTCATATAATCATGAGGATTCTTTAGAAGATGGAAGAAGTTTTGAAAGTTCTTCTGAAAATAATTAGGTCTCTACTATTGTAGAAAATGCTGATCTTTCTTATGTACCTGATGAATACTTTAGGTCGCGCATCAAAATTGTTTTGGAATACCAAGGAAAAACAATTGCCTTTACAACTTTTGTTGATACAGGAGCTACTACCTCAATGCTCCATAGCCAGTGCCTGCCAGCATCATGCTGGATTCCCACAAAAAAAGCCTTTACAACAGCTTTTGGAAATGACTTTTTTAGTTCTTTCTACACAAAATCCATCAATGTCCAATTATCCCCAACCTTGAAACAACAACATTCCTGTTACATCTTTAACCATACTTGTGAAGATTGTATTTTAGAAATTGACTTTCTCACCCTTTGGTCCCCCTTCTGTTTCCATCCTAATGACCTCCAAGTTTTTAACCAACACCATATTCCTTGGGTGGATAAACACCAAATTTTTGGGGTGGGTGAATTATCAGAAGAAGTTTTTGAAGCAGAAAAACAATTGTTACTACAATGCTGTGCTAATAGACTAGACAAATTCTGGGAGACAGAAAAACATTTTGTTTCATTGCCATACAAAGAAGGATGGAAAATGCCACATCAGACTGCATTGCACCCAGGCATGCCTAATGATGAGTAATTATGCCAAGAAGAGACTAATTCCTTATTAAGTATGGGATTAATCAGAAAGTCAAAGTCTCAGTAGGCAAGTCCTGCATTTTATGTCTATAAACACTCAGAGCAAGTCAGAGGAAAAAAGAGGTTAGTCATTGATTTCAGAAAGCTTAATGACTGCCTACAAGATATCATGTATCTTATTCCTAGGAGGATCATCTTTTAAGAAGAATGCATGGAGCACAAGTGTTTTCAAAATTTGACATGAAGTCTGGATTCTGGCAAATTGGAATCGCAGAACAGGATAGGCACAAGACGGCTTACATAGTTCCACATGGACACTATGAATGGAATGTAATACCTTTCAGACTCAAGAATGCTCCATCAAAATTTCAACACAGAATGGATGAAGCTTATGCACCTATCAAGAAATTCTATCTTGTGTATATTGATGATGTCCTAATCTTCAGCAATACCATAGAAGATCATAAGGAACATCTGAGGCAATTCCAAGAATTAACATTTCAGCATGGCTTAGCTCTCTCAGAATCCAAAATGAAGATTGGAATGAAAGATATTGAGTTTCTTGGATTAAAAATCCAATTTGGAAAGATCATGCCATAAGACCATATCGCAGAGAAAGTCAGAGACTTCCCTGACGAGCTCAAAGGAAAAAGGCATATACAACAATTCCTTGGTGTAGTAAACTATGCTTCGTCTCATATTCCACATCTGTCTTCTCTGACAAGTTCCATCTTAAAGCATCTAAGGAAGAATGCAACTCCATGGTCTCCTGAAGCTACTCAAGCTGTGATCAAGCTAAAGGAAGAATGCAAGACTCTACCTCCTTTGAAGATACTAGGTAATGGTCAATTAATTCTTCAGACTGACGCATCTGATAAATTTTGGGCAGCTGTTCTCATTGAAGAAGATGGAGATTCTAGAGAAATCTGTGGATATAAATCAGGATCATTCAATGAATCCCAGTAGCACTACCCCTCGTCAAATAAAGAGGTCCTTGCTATAATTAATGGGATAAGAAAATTCCAATTTTTCTTATCACAATCTCATTTTATTATAGAAACAGATTATAAATATTTTGAAGGACTATTGAAACGACGAGAAGGAGAACTCCCAAATTCCTAGATGATCAGATGGGCAAAATGGTTATCCAAATATAAATACACTGTCAAGCATATCAAAGGAGAAAATAATGTTCTTGCAAAATATTTATCCAGGCCATATGAAATGGATAAACCAATGCCTATGTTCATGATCCAATGAAGTAGCAGTAGACAGCCTGATCCGAATGATGGAAAAAGAAGACTACCATCTTGGTGTTATCCTACACACCTGGATCCAAATTTATGGCAAAATCTACCAGAAAGTATTACTGCCATAATTATACAAAAGGCTACAGATCCTGCTCAACTCAACTCAGTGATTGTTGGATGTATGTATATCTGGCAGCCAAACAAGAGCATTAAATACAACCCACCTGATGCTCACTTATACTCCAAAATACCATCGAGCTACCCATGTAGTTTTTGGTATTAGACAAAATGGAGTATATGACCCATTTGAGATTGATCCTTTTGCATATTATGCACACTGGCTGGCATTTAATACATATCTCATTGCCATCATAATTGATCCTGCACAAATTTTGGAATCTTGGAACCAAGGCTACCAATTGAGAATCATGAAGCTCTTCAAATCAATATTTAGAGACCCTTTAAAAATGGAGCTCATCACTGGAGAAGTCCTTACAACTCCCACCATTCTAGTACTCAAACTAAATGAAATCTAGGAAAACATCATTCCACCCATTGTCATCCCTATTTTTCACAATCATGGGATATATCTAAAGAGATGGATTTTTGAGGAAGATTTCAACACCTGTATGACAGTCCAACGTATTCTCTTCTCTCTTTACAAGACACCACTACTAAGACAAGGAGTTTTCACACCACCTCAATCACCCACAAGTGAACAGGTTGAGGAATATTACAGGCATGAGGATGAATATGATGCAGCCATATTTGGATTCCAGAATGAAGACTATTTTTATGATAGTGACTTCTTTCCAAATGACGGATGAGACTAGCACATTTGGAAGCGTGGTGGATGATAGGACATAAAGCCGATGTGATTGCTGATGTGACTTAAAGGAAGAATATTATCTTGGCATAAAGATGATTATGACATAAAGCAAATCTTATCTGTAATAGTAAAAGTAATAATGCTTTACCTTTTGACGTGTATGGTATGTATGTAAAGTGGTATGTATGGTGTCTTTTGGTACCACGTGTCATGTACTGTATTTCGAGCATTTGCCTATATAAGAGGAAGACCCCTCAGTTGTGAAAGCATAGCTCATTTGACTTGTAATTCTTGGTTTGTTAGTAAAATTTCCTTTTATAGCTAAAACGTTTTGTACCTTCTATACAATGATCACTAAAATTAGGTATATCAATGTCATGGTTTTTACAAAATAATTTTTTTTAAATGGACTATGCTGAGCTGGAAGAATAAACTATGTTATGTTCTCGACTTGAATTATTGATTATTATATTTTGAGAGATAAACACTTGTAGAACTCCAAGTATTGAAAATGAATGAAATATGTCTTATGGACATTGCAACAAAAAAGCTAGTCTCAATCAATCAGATTTGTTCATTTTTCTCCTTAGCTTTACATATTTTATTTATTATTTTTGGTGTGTGAATAGTATGATCCATACGGTTCATATTAATCTTGTTTATATATTTCATTATTTTTTATTGTTCCATTTTCCCAACAGTAATTTCTTTTAACTAATAAATTTTACTAACCACTTAGTTATGCATAAAAGTCCTATCACCATCAAATGGAATAAATGAACGATTGTGATGGTTTGTTAAATAGCTTGGTTAATTATATTGATACAAGAATCATTCACCTAATATATATGTATATATATATATATAATGAATAAAAACATAATTATTATTTTCAATAATACTAAAGGCACCAAATAATTTACCTGATGTAACAAAAATAGTATAACATTTTTTTTGGAATATCTATATTTAGGTTATATTTATTTGTCAACCAATTAGATAATTATGACACAGCTTTTGCCACATCATTTACTTTAATAAACTATTAGGTTGATTGCAATTTAGTATTACAAACTTTAAGAATTGTGCAATTTAAGCGATAAACTTCATGATTGTTCAATTTAAACTCTAATTTTTTTTTTTAAATTTGCGCACATTGATCCAATTGGATGTTTGATTTCTTTAGATAACCATTTTACAGGGATCGCATGCTTGTCATGTGACCCCTTCCCTCTCTTATTTTCAACGAAAACGATTCTCCCATTTTAACTTAAAAGTTGTCGAAAAAAGAAAAATTAAAACACAGCCCCCTTTTTTCTATCAAAAAGTAAATCCAAAAAAAAAACCATCAAACTCGACAAATTCCATTTGAAAATCACGGTTCCACCTCTGAAACCATTGCATCCGAACTCCATGCTCACTAGATTTGACAATCCAACTCCATTCTTCAAAACCATTGTAATCCAAATCCATTCGAAAAGCCCAATTTCTAAATAAGTTTAGGGTTTCATTTAGTGGGAGTTTACAGTTTCGAATTAGGGAGAAAGCATTTTGCAAAGAGTGGAAGAATAAGGGTGTCGATTCTACTAGGTTACAGAGGAAATTAAAAGAGTGAAAAAAATATAAAGCCAATACCAACTTGGTTTAGGTCCACTGACAAGGTAGCAATTTCAACTCAAAAATGTTGTTTACTCATGATCAAGGAGGTTATTGCTCTTAGTAGCAGACAATGGTGCAAAAAGACGATGATACTTTCCTGACTGATAAGAATGACAAACACTATCAATATTTTTTGAAACAGTGACTTTATTACATTGACTCACAACAAATTTCAAGACATCAATAGACGAATGACCAAGACGAAAATGCCATAATTGATGTAATTAAGACACTTCAGAATTAAAAGACAACAAAGTAGAATTCTTAAAAGATGTGCTTCCACAAGACACACGGGTGAAACTAGAAGAAGTAGTGAGTGGTAGGTGAACATGGTACAGTCCAATACTAAGAGTGCCTTGCAGTAGTAGCCTATTCATAACTTTTTCCTTCACATACACTAAACAGGAGTCAAATTCAACAATAGTATTATTATCATATGTAATATGAGAAATGCTAAGAAATTTTTTTTAATAAAAGGAACATGAAGTATATTTCTCAATTGTAATTTTCCAGATGAAGTTCAAAGATTAGAAGAATCTGTGTTGACAATTGGAAGCCCTTGGCCATTCCTAACAAAAAGCTTATCATTACCATTATACTCAGTACGACTGTGTATATTGCCTTGGTCATTGGTAATGTGATTGGTGGCACCATTATCGAGTAGCCATTCTGGGTTAGCTACTATATCTGGAGAGGAAGGAAGCTGAATTATTAGTATGTGAAGGAGGTTTAAAATCTCTGTCAAACCTGTTATAACACCTATCAGCAGTGTGTCCCGGTCGTTGACATAATTGACATATGAGATGTGTGGAAGGACCACGACCTCTTCCATGTCCTTGGCCACACCAAACATTATGGATTCTGCCAGAATCATATCGGGTATCATTGGATTTGGGGTTATCAAATCTTTTAAACCTCTCGGCAGCATGGGCTAAAAGTGGCACGCCATGGGCAGTCAGTGTAGACTCCATATTCAAGGTTTGAATCCTTGTTTCTTGACTGAGTAACAAGGCAAGCACATCTTCAACTTCCATGGAAGAATTGGTAGAATTGATGAATGTGATAATTGGATCATACTCAAGAGAAATTCCTTGTAACAAATGTAAAATGAAATCATCTTTGTTAATTGCAGCACATGCCATTGCTAAATTATCAGATATTTCCTTCATTTTATTAAAATAAGCACTAATTGTTAAGCCTCCTTTTTCTGGTGCTCTGAAGTTGAGACTTCAGTTGCATCACATGAGCCCTGGATTGAGCACCGAACAACTTAGTCACCAACATCCATAACTGAGCAGAGGTCTGAGCATCGATCAATTGAGTTTGCTGCTCTGGAGTAATTGAAGATCTTATCCATCCTAAGAGTGCTTGATCAATATGTCTCCATAACAAATAAATTGGACTTGGCAGCAACGTGGATAAACCTTCACTAGATGTGTCATCGCTGGATGAAATTGAGCTTTGAATGAATTAATGCTGCTTAATTATATTGCCATTAATGAAATTTTCAAGATTTACTCCAATAATCGCTGGAAGAATTTGAGACTTCCAAATAATATAGTTATCTGAAGAGAACTTAAATGGAAAAGTATAGGAGGGCAAGGAGACTTGATCAAGACTTGGAATGAGAGCAGTTTTAGTGGATGAAATAATCGTCTATCTTGACACAAAAAGGAAGAAGACAACTAGAAAAGAAAGAAAAGAGAAAGAAAGAAAAAAGTAAATAATAAATAAATAAATGAGTCTATGGCTCTGATACCATAATAGACCTCAACACATATAAGAAATTAATGTAGAAGACTGTATATAATTTCCTCTTGAAACAAGTATATATACAAGATTGATTGATAACATGAAACCTAGATAATAACAAAACAAAACTCATATAATCTTAATAGATATAAAATCTAGATAGAGACCTCTATAGTTTAAAAACTTATACAGATATATATACATACACATTAATTTAATTCCTAACACTGTTCAATGGCTTGTCAACTTTGAATCTTGTCTCGTTTCGTGCATGTGTGGTGAATATTGAGGTTGATGTTTGGCCAAATTCTAATGTACTATTGACTCCTTGTGCAGTCCTTGATATGGTTGGGTTTTGAGTCATTTTGCTGTATAATTTAGTGCTAGGTTCTGGGTCATTGTTCTGTATAAATTATTGCTTTCTTCAATTATGTTTGGTCCCAGTTATTTATTTTATTTGTTAATCAATTGCCTGTTGTTTTATTTTTTTGATATCTTTATTGGAATAAATTATGTTCAGTAGGTTTTACGTCCATATTTCCATACCAAACTAATAGTAAAAATGAAAATTGTCCATGACACAAACAATAAAATCCATAACTTCTAATTTTGCTTACATTTTTCCTACAAAAAATCATCAAGTTTCACATATGCACTAATTTTCTAGTCCGGCTGGCCCATTTTTTTTGTAAAGCTTCTAAATCTCTTGCTTCTCTTTTATTTTGTTCTTTAACTACATCTTCCAATTTCCTTTACTTTTCCTCTCAATATAACAGCAACATCACTCCCACAATCATCAGTAGTTGTATCCACTCATTTGAAAATGTTGCATCCTCCTGATTTCTACAAAATACATAAAAGCAATACATTATGGTAGCAATCATATAAAAAAAAAAAATGATTATGATAGCAATTGGTAATACAAAAAAGGACTCTAAATTAAAGTTACTAATAAGAGTCATTAAAAAAAAAAAAATACATCTGGATACCTGAACTTTATCGCGTATTACAAGTAGATATTCAATTTTTTTTTTTTTGGCAATTTGATACATGAACTAGAAAAATGTAGTACTGTTTATACCCAAGGCCATTTCCGTTTGAATTTACCTATTAATCTCACATGCAACTAAAATGGTGCATAATGTCAGGGGTAAATGACATCATTTTACACTCCAAAACTCTTCCAATTCTTCTCATTTTGTGTTTTCTCTCTCTCTCTCTCTCCCATTTCTTCTACCTGAGTGGTGACTCTCCCTTTTTTTTTTTTTTTTTAACGAAATCCATCACGTTTTCTTCCTCCTTTCATTTTCGACAATGCATGGGGTTCAATTTTGTGTGAAAACTACCAAAATTTAAAAAACAACTCCAATTTCAACTAAATCCATACACGGTCACTTTTATTCAATTTTTACTCATTCTTGAGTTTTTTTAATTTTTTTTTTCCTATTTTGGCAAAATCAACTTTATTTTTTGGGCTCTGGCTGGGTTTAAACAAAATGAAATGGGAGAGAAAATAACATGGAGGGAGAGAGAAAGAAAACATTGAAATTTTTTTTATTTTCCTAATTTGGGGTGCGAAATGACATTATTTACCCCAAGAGTGTGAGTTGCAAGTGAAATTAACGGATAGATTCAAACAAAAATGGCCTTGGGTATGAATGGTGCTGCATTTTTTAGTTCAGATATCAAATTGCAAAAAAAAAAAAAAAAAGTTTGAATAGCTACTTGTAACTAGGGGTGGGCAAAACCGAACCAAACCGTTCAAACCGAACCAAACCGTTGCTTTTGGTTCGGTTTGGTTTGGTTTGTAGAAGAAAATAGTTTGGTTTGGTTTACTATGTTAAAAAACCGTTATTAATGGTTTGGTTTGCGGTTTGGATAATTTTTGGACTACACCAAACCGCAAACCGCACTTAATATTATATACATTTATAATATTTTTTATTATTAATAATATATATAACTAATATATATTTTTAATTTTTAGTTTGGATTGTAATACTTTGTTTTAATTTAGATTTTGAATTGTAATATTTTTAATTTGAATTTAATATTGTAGTATTAAAATTAGTTTAAATTTTGAACTACAAAATTAAATTTTAGTCTTGTAGTTATTTTGGACTGTAAAATTAAATGTCGCAGTCTAAACCGTTAAACCAAACCGGACCAAACCGTTTATGAATGGTTTGGTTTGGTTTGGTTTGAATGGTCCTAATGGTTTGGTTTGGTTTGTTGTTAAGCTAAACCGCCATTTATGGTTTGGTCTGAATTTTTATAAAAAACCAGACCAAACCAGACCGCGCCCACCCCTACTTGTAACACGCAATAATTCAAGTACCCGGAATGTAATTTTCTCAAATTATTTTATAAAAATCGTTCAAAGTATATAAAAGTCATTTAAAAAAAAAAAGTTTATAAAAGTCATTCAAAGTTAAGTATACTTTTATAAATTCTACAAAAATCTATCAAATTATATTAAAGTCTACAAAAATTTATGATTTAAAAAAGTCTGCTACAGTATTTTAAAGTCATAATTGAATTATACCCAACTAATTACCTTGTCATTGACACAACAATAAAATATTTTTTTGGGTTAAATGCATTTTAGTACCTTCTACAATTCAGTTTGTTCATATAAAAATCATTATAATTAATTTAAACAATTAATACCCTCACATTTATAAAATATTGCACTTTAGTCCAATTGGAGTTAAATTTAAAAGATTATGTTAGTTACGCATTTTAGTACCCTCTAATTTTTTACTAAAATATTAAAAAAAAATCAACTTACTTTTTATATCTAAATATTTTTATTTTATCTTAAATTGCTAAAAAAATCATAAATTTCTTTTTACCCAATGTACTTTTTCTTTCCAAAAAATTTTTAATCCTAAAAAATTTTTAATGATAAAAATTTCATGTTGAAAAATATATAAGATGAAAAAAGTCATGATAAAAAAATTATAGGATGAAACGCATCTTCCTGATAGAACAAATTTTATCAATTTAGAGTTAGAAATTTAGATTAAAAATAATTTAGAAGAAAAATATTTTAGGATAAAAAACTTTAAGGATGAAAAAAAATATAGGATGGAAAAATAACTTCAAGAAAAAAAATATATACTATGAAATAAATTTTCATGCTAAATAAACATTTTTAGTAATTTTGGATAAAAATTTAGATAAAAAAAATTTAGAAGAAATTAATTTAGATGAAAAAATATTTTAGGATAAAACAAATTTTATAAAATAGAAAGGTATATTGAATAAAAAAATATATTTTTCTGGTTCTACTCGTTCGTTTAAAACCCTAAAAAAACAGAGTAGTATTTTCTTTGAACTTTTTTTTTTCCTTTTTTCCAATTCATAAATATGAAAATATTGTCGTTTTCGTTGAAAAAAAAAGGAAGTGGTCACGTGGCCGTCTTAGAAAACTGTCCAATTGGACCAATATATACAAATTTGAAAATTTTAAAGATTAAATTTAACGATCATAAATTTTAAAGACTAAATGGCACGCCTACATAATTTATTTTGCAATTAGTTTTTATTTTGGTTTAACGAAAAATTATTTGTGACGCCATTGATATGTCTCAACGTATCATTAATATATATGGTATAAATTTTAATTTTAATATTTATATCACCAAAAGTATTTTTTTTTTAATTTTTAACCAATAAAATGACAATTATACGTGCGTTCCAAACCGATTTATATATACTACGAGTATGTTATTCACTTTGAAATTAAATCCTATATAATAGATAATTACTTTTTTTTTTCCCTCTTGCTAAAGAGAGATGGTATTTTTTTTTTTTTTTTTTTTTTTNAAGAGAGATGGTATTGATTCTAAGAGATATATATATATATATATATATATTCTATGACTGATTCTAATAGACTATTTGTGACTAGGCCTGGCAACGTGTTGTGTTGAACCGTGTTCGTGTCGTGTCGTATTCGTATCGTGTTAAATTTTGTTCACCCGAATCCAACCCGTTAAGTTTTTGTGTTGAACCGTGTTCGTGTCGTATCGTTTCGTGTTCGTGTCGTGTTTTATTTGTGTTTACTAGACATGTACGTGAGTGTTTTATTTTTTTTATTTAAATTAATATATATTGTCAAATGATAAATCATTATTAATTCATTTCTATTAAGCCTAAATACATATTCAAATGATATGTTAAACATTTAAAAAAATATATATTAACATACTAAAATTCAACATAAATAATAACCTCGGTGTCCTAAATC
>QANX01005973.1:17408-52189 GCA_003254975.1 Ochetophila trinervis
TATATTAAATATTTATCGTGATTACAAAACAAAATATGCATTTCAATTATAAATTTAAAAATATTCAAAATATTATAAACCAAACTGAAATTGTACATCGAATATAAGTAATAAAAAAAATAGAATCTAAAACAAAATATTAATATATAAATAGATATAAAAATTGTCATTTTCCAATGAAATAAAATATAAATTTTATAGTTTTCTAAAACTAAAAAAAAAGTAATGTATAAAGTTAACTATAATGAAATAATTAAATTAATATTTTTTTTATCGTGTCTTATCGTGACCCATCCTGTTAACGTGTTCCAATCCGTTTTCTTATCGTGTCTTATCGTGTGACACTGATATCAACCCGACCCGATATCGCAGACCCAAACCTGCAAATTATCGTGTCGTTTCGTGTCGTATTATCGTGTCGTGTAACATTTTGCCAAGTCTATTTGTGACATGTTGAAGACGTATAAGTAAGTACTTCTGCTAATTAATCAATTATCTTAATTTTTTATTTATATTTTTGATAAAAATCACTTATTTTGTTTAAATTATGTAATTTTCTAAAGTAATATGTAATCATATTAAATGAAAAACTATATTTTTTTTGTTTATATCAGAATTGGGGGATTCGAATTTCAAACATTCATAAGAAGAAAAGCGGCTTTTGCCATTTCATGTTTTTTTTTTTACTGAGTGAGATAAAAACTTGAACATATGATTAATCGCCAGTCTCTTTGTAGTTTTTTTTTGTAATACCTTTGCAGGTCTCTTATATTATACTATTAATCGTCTAATAACTTTAGATGCGGAAAATGGTCCTTTCCATTTCACTTGAAATGGAGGATCTCAATTGTTAACCAAAATATGCCATGTCAAATTTTTGAATCTAATTATTAGAATTAACAAAATATGGCTACCCAAGATTAAATTGCTAATTGATTACTTTTAAAGAAATAATCCCAGAATATCATTTTAAGTAATATATTATTTATGTTGTAATAAAATTAGTTTATTATGATGGCATGGGTTGATATTTCAGCAATCTTTATTCTTTGGCCTAATTTTTTTTATGCTAGCTGTCCAAATTTCATAGTACATTTTTACAAAATCCTTACTATTCGAGATTTGATATTGCCAAGACTGAACCAAATATCTCAATCTCAAACTTTCTTTTTCTTTGTTGCAATTTTGTATATTTGTATCTCTCCAAAGCAAAAGTTAACAGAAAAAATTGAATCTCCAAATCTTCATAAAATAAAAAAAATTAATTATAATTTTTCTAAATGAAATTTATTTTTTTGTTTTGTTTTGTTTTTTAATAAGTTAGGATGGGAATTTCATTACCAGATCTTAAATTGAGAATTTGTGAATTATCATCGGTCTTCATTGTCAACTAAATTATCCTAAAAAAACTTAAAACAAAAAGTTATATGCATAAATTTGGGTCCTCTACTTTTATAATCGTGGCATTATGAAAATTCAAGCCTGATATGACTTTCGCATAAAACAAAAAGGAAATAATAAAAAAGGTTTGAAAATAATTAATCAAACATTATTGGAGAACTAAAAATTAAAAATAAAAACAGTTATGCGGAGAAGATCACTGTTTATTCCATTTAATTGTAGGCGGACGGATTTGCTGCAAGGTAGTCATCAACAGCCTTGAAGAGCTCTGCTGCTTTTCCTTCAGCTTTCTTAATATAATCCTCGTTGAGCTTGTGATCTCCTTTGGTGTGGTAAGTCCTAGCGCTCTTGATAGTGGTTCCACCGTTGGATGGCACCATCTTGATATCATAAACGATCTTCTCCAAGGTGTTCTCCATACCATCACCGTCAAAAACTGTGTAGCAGTAGGTATAGTTGCTTTTATCCACTGCATCAATCTTGTGTTTCACAAACTTGAATTTACTGCCTGCCCAAAAACAAAGAAAAGAAAATAGAGATTAGTTTGGAATTCTCATTGTTAACCAAACTATACTGCTAGTAAAACATAAAACATAAGCTAAGCAGAAACGAAGTGAGATTGTATCGCTGGGCGTGACAAAAATATAAACTGAAAAATGATGAAAATAAAATATCTATGTCCATTCTTTTTTAAATGTAAATGAGGCTAGTAATATTATTAATTTAGTAGCTAAAACTATTAATTTGCTACAATAATGATCTGTAGCAACTGTTTTTTGTTTTTTTAGTGAATAAAATATACTTACTATCCGGAAAAGTAATCTTTTTGACGGTTCCAGGTCCTCCGTCTCCCTCGAGAATTTCAGAACTCTTAATGCTATCCGGAACAACTTTGGAGAAGAGGTTGTCGCTATCAAGGACTAAGGCCTTGAATAGTCTTTCCGGTGGCACAGCTGAGGTGTGCTCGGCGTTGTATGTGAAAGCACCCATATGATAATTTATGAAATGTTAATCAGGAAAAATATAATGAAGGGTTATTTATAAACAAGTTCTAGTTTCTATTTTATTTGTTTTACCAGATAACATGCGATTTTACGTGCACTCGATACAGACTTTAGCATATTTAGAGGGAAAAAAAGACTTAGAACTACGACCAAGTATGTTATTCGCTTTGAAATTGAATCTGATATTTATATATTAAGCATTTAGCACTATTAGTTCTTCATTGTAACTTTAGTAGCAATGTCCAGATTTTTCTATTTGTGAGGTCCTAGGTTCGATTCACCCAATGTAAAAAAAACAAAAAAACAAAATCATTACTAATATGACAATTACTAAGTGACATTATTTAATTAATTAGTTAAAAACCAGAAAAAAAATCATTACTAATATGACAATTACGAAGTGACTTTATTTAATTAATTAGTTAAAAACCATTTAAAACACTTTTTTGACTTTTTACACGAGAAAGTGAACCCATAGCATAAGCCTATTAAAAATTGAAAGATCAGAATGAATCCTAGTGACCGTCACTAATAATGGATCTCATACCGATTTTGCAATTATTATTTAACTAAATTTAAATTAGTTTTAACATTATAAAATTAAAAATTTGAGATAATTGCATTTTAATATCTTTAATTTTGAGATTACGTAATTTAGATCATAAACTTTATGAGTGGTCAATTTAGGCTTTACAGTTTCAAAATGTGTGCGATTTAATCCAATTGGACGGAATTTTCGAATGGAATTTTCGAACGGAATTTTGGACATTATGTGATTGACTCATTTTTCAATTATTTTATTATAAAAAGAAAGGTCAATTATTATGTGCGGGCCATCAATTTCAAAATTGGGTAATTTAGGCTTTCAATTTTTCAAATTGGTTCAATTTTATAATTTTCAACGAACAATGAATGAGATGCACGTGACAAGCACGTTATCTATTTTCTTTTTTAGATCCAGTGTAGTTCGTAGATCCTGTGGTTGTTTGTAAATCCAATAGTCAACTGTAGATTTGGTAGTAGGTAACTGACTTGAGGTGCTGATTTGAAGAGTTAATATGGAAACTCTGCAACTATTTAGAAAGACAGATTGATAATCTGTATACTAAGGTAATATAATTTGAGACGATGATGATTCAGTTAGCATTATTTAATTTACATACAGGATCATCCACCCGTCAACACTATTTTCGAATAGTGGGTAATCGTTGTCCATCCAGAGCTAATCAGCAAGCTTCAAACAACAAAAACATGCAAGTTTTAGAACTCGAATAAACTGGAAAGCACCACTCATGACACTGCAAATCAATAGAGAAAATGGATCATGTGCTTGACATGTGCACCCCGTTAATAATCTATGCACTGAAATTGTGAAATTGAATTAATTTGTACTAATTTGAAAAATCGAGTGCCCAAATCGCCCAATTTTGAAGTTGATGGCCAAATGGCATAACCATGAAAGTTCAGGGAACTAAATTACAATTGACCTTGTTTTTAGAATAAAATAATTGAAACAATGAGTCACGTGAATCCGTTAACATGCTGTCCAAAGATTCCATCCAATTAGACCAAATCGCACATGTTTTGAAACTTTGAAGCCTATATTGACCACTCATAAAGTTGAGGGTCCAAATCACATAACCCCCAAAGTTCAAGGTATGAAAATGCAATTGCCTGAACTCTTAAATCTTAAATAGCCACTTAATAAATGTTACATCAACATGAATTTCACTTGCAATGGTAAAAAATAGAGACAAATAAAAATTTTCATATATTTTAGAGACATAACTATTTTTGTTTGCAACTACGTTTTTGCTTTCTTGTTAAAAAAAGATGGTACTGATTCTAATAGATTATTTGTGACATATTGATAAGTAAGTAGCATATGCTTGTAACAGATAAATCGTGTGACTTTTACTAATTAATTAATCACTTATATTTGTTCAATTTACCTAATATTGTAAAGTAATATTTAATCATATTAAATTGAAAGCTTGAACATATATGTAGTTCAAATAGCGGTCTCTTTCTCAATCTCTTATGTTATCCTACCAACTATTTATTTTTATGATACATCATTTTATTAGCTTTAGGAACCCATTTACAGTGAGGCCTTCTCAATAAAAGTTTCACTGCTGAGACCCTCTAATTTTATATGAAATGTTAACTTTTTATGGTTCGATGTCAATCACTTATGGACTAGTGGTTACTCATAATTAAAGATATGTTACTCATTTATGAACCAATATTACTCATTTATGAATGAATGTTAATCAATTACGGACAAATATTACACGTTATGGATAATGTTACATATTTATGACCAATGTTAGTCACTTATGAATTGGTACATATGTTATTCACTTATGACCAACATTGGTCTCGACAAGGAGACCCTTATTAGAGAGTCTCATTATAAAATTTTCCTAGCTTTAGATGTGGGTATAAATATAATATTACTCCTGTCAAAACTAGACTTTTTTTTTAATTTTTTGGACATCAAAAATAGACTTTATTAGTTGTAGCAAATTTAGAAGAGCAATGCCACATGTATTAGATTTATAAACTAAATTTTGATATCCAATGATATGGTAGTTCATTAATGGTCGATAAATTAATAATGCTCTATAATCGTAAGAGGTTAATCTAATAAAATAATGTTATATCATTGGATACCAGACATTTAGTTAATAAATTTGGTTATTGTATAATTATACTTAATTCAGAAAATATAATATCTATCAAAAATAATTTTAATTTTTAATTTATTTTAAAAAAAAAGAATTTAGAAACAGTAATTAATTATGGCCTAAAATTGCCTTCCATCTTTATTTTTTTAGTGCATAACAGCTCATTATTTCTTAAGCTTAGTCTATAGTAAAATCATTGATAATTCACTTTAAGTGAAATGTTATGTCCCTTTAATTTAGAATATACTATAATCTCTAATAATAATAAAACAAATTTGCTAAGTGTCTGAATTATATATATATATATATAGAGTGAAAGAGAGAGAAACTATGAAAAACATACAGAGAATATACACACACACACACAAAGCTACTATTGTGAGAGAATGATATTTTAAAGAAGATGAGATAGTGTGGTTCATAGTGTATACTACAGTAAGAGCATCATGTCTCCCAAATTTTTCAGCAAAGAACAGTAGTAATTAACATGGCACGAATAGAGTTGAGAATCTATTGATGTTTTCGCCGGCATGACCATTTTGCTCAAAGATTCCTGAACAAAAATACTGAAAAATAGCTTCATGCTCATGAAGATAATCAAGAAAACTTTTATCTTTGTATTCTAAAAAGAAGAGCAATTTTTTTGCCTAATTGGCATGACATAGAATCAAATTTGACAAAGGAAACATAACCTAACAAACCATTTTCCAAATTAAAGGTTGATAATGAGATAAAGAGGCATGTTATAGGTGAGAATGCCATAGTTCAACAGGAATGGTAGTAACATAAAGAGGGGCAACAACAACTTGAGATGGAAGATGATGATGAGACAACGTGAAGAGACATGCAACTTTATGGCATGTCCTAATGAGTTAATGTGTCTATGGATCCTGCACAATGCAACCAGATGAAGAAAAGATAACATCATATCCCAAATCGCATAATTAACCAATGGATAAGAGATTCAAAAATAAATGAGGTACAAGATATAAATAAAAGGTGGTGAAATTGGGTGTAAAAATAGAACCAATATGATTTACTGCAAAAGTAGAACCATTGGCAGTGTGAATTTTTGGAATATTATGAACATATGATTTATAAGAAAAAATAGAAGTATTAGATGTTATGTAATTTGAGCAGGTGCAATCAAGGAGCCAAAAAGAATTACTTGGAGTATAAAAAGTGGTGGAAATAGAATGTAGAGATGTATGAAACATAACCTTGTTAACAATTGTCTCAATTTCTGTAGTAGAGATACATGAGCTTGCCAGAGAAAACTCATCACTAAAAGTAGCAGTCCTTTTTCAATTATGTGGCATTGAGTTATATTGTGACTAGGTTTCTTGCAATAATTACACATCATGTTCGTCTTCAGAGGACATTTGGCAATTAAATGACTAGATTTCTTGTAGTAGTGACAAATTGGTTATTTATAAACTTTCACCTTATGAGAAGAAAGATGTTTGTTATGAGTTGTTGATTCAATACGTGTAGTTAGAACAGCTTCAGATGGCATTTAAAAAGAAGTACAGAAAGTTGCTTTTCGTGTTTCTTTATATAATATTTCAACTAAGTCAGTATCCATAGTTGGAAAGGGCTTATGTTGAAGTGAAGATGCACAAACATGTTCAGAATCATCACATAATACCATAAGTAATCGAGTGAGGTGAATTTTGTTTTGATATTCTTCAAACAAAGCACTATCAGGTGTGCACTTCCACTATAATTTAGATAAAGCCAACTGATTCTAAATAAAACTCATATGAGAATTAAATTTGTAATAGACGAACTTAGAAATTGCTCCATCTGATGTTCATAAGCAGTTGATATTGTTGAGCCAGATCACCTAAGGCATAGCAAGCAAAAAGAAAATCTCAAACTTCTTTGGCAGTCCCAAATCACCTAAAGGACATGTTAATAGAGGCAATAAATGTATTTGTGATCCAAGTAATAATCTTATGACTATTATTATCTTAATCATCAAGGCAGGATTCAAATTTGATCAGATTGTTCTTGAATAGGCATTTTTATAATGCTAAAGTTTGCAACCTTTTAGAAAACTACGGATTGCTTAACCCTAATAAGTATAATTAGAACCAATCAATAATAATTGGTTGTGCAACATCGAAAGACTAAGCTATGAAATGTGTGCAAGAAAAATAACCCAAAATAAAAGCTATGTTGGCTGTTGAATATGATAGGCTATGCTTACTAATGTAAATGGCTGAAAGCAAGTAAATACTTGGGCCAAAACTAGTTGGGTCAATAATTGATGTACACATGTTTAGAGCAAAATTCTTAATTTAAATGGGCTAGGTGGCTGAAGATAAATGCAAAAGGCAATTATGGACTTGATTTAATTGAGCCAATAGTCTACCTCACGTGCAATTATGCTAGATCCTACTATTATAACTTAAAATAATCAGCTATCATATTCTTTTGTGAATGAAAAGTGAAAAGACCCGAGGCAATAAAGAACCTAATAAACTGAGATAATGAACCTGACAAACTAAGAACAATTGTCCATGGTAGATCGGAACACTAGACAAAAATCTTTGTCCATGGCGTGAGAAAAATTTGACCCGCCATGGAGGGGGAGCTTTGCTGAGGAGATTGAGTGACCAAAATAGATCAATGCGGAGCTTGTATGGTCTCTGATGAGAGGGATTTTCCCAAAAAAAAAAATTAATGAGCTAATGGATATTATAATGAGAAGGCTCTGATACCATGATAAAAAAATATTATGTATGTTGAAGACTAATTCAAAGTCTGTTTGAGTAATAAGGGTAGTGGGTTGTTATGGACTGGGTATTTTGGTTTGTTACTTTTATTTTAGCTAGTCAAAGTAGTTGCTAATAAATAGCTACTAGTGGGTGTGTAAGCTAAGCATTAAAGCTTTTTTATTTTATTTCCTTTGTGAGTATTATTGGTAAGACATGTTCATTAAAGAGTTTTTTTGTTTAATTATGAATCTTTTTTGGTTATTTATTTGGATATTGACTATATTAATGGTAATGGTATATGCCAATCTTTAACTATGAGTATGATTTGGATATTTATTTGGAGTTCTTCTTTTACTAATTTTAGTAGTTTTTCCTTTATTTTTTAATGAACAATTAAAATATATATGTGTGTATTAAATTAGTAATTTGAATGATATTTTTTGATATGTTTCAGAAAATATAAAATATTTTAATAAATTAAATATAGTCTAATCCAATTTTACATAAAACACAAGATATTAGATCCTTCTATATAATCCAAGATTGCATCAAATCATGCTCTATCCAATTCAATTTAATCATGTCATTGATATTCAATCCAATCTAATCATGTGTACCAAATCAGCCATTAGTAATTATTACACAAGTATAATAAGTCCACTCCAAATAGGCCACTTTATACAGTTTTATGAAATTCCAAACATCAATCCAAACCACAACTCCCATAAATTAATATAGTAATCCAAACAGGTTCATGACAACTAAAATTAACACCTTCAATAAAGTAAGTGTTGACCTCACAAAAAATACAATGCAAGAAAGTAATAACAGTATGGTAAATTCATGGAAAGGAAAATAAAATAAAGAGGAGTGAGTACAAATACTCACTTTTTAAAGTCAAATAATCTAAAGAAATTAATTTAGGTTTTTATATATAATAACAAAAATTCATAATAATTTTGGAAATAATAATTCCTGAAAGAGGATCCGTTAGAATTTTTGTTATGATTTTCTCAAATATTATATGCTATGGGGATTTTAGATAAAAGCTAATGAGCTCATAAAAGCCCACAAAATGGTAACAAGGCCCTAAAGCAAAGCTTATCAGGCCTCACCTAAAACACAATGTAGGAAGATCATATGTGGGGGAGGAGAGTAAGTCTCCAGGTGGGATTCATTTCCACATCCCAAAACTCCTACCATTTCCCTCTGATGCCACGTGTCGCCATCTGATGAAGCAGATTTTTATGCCTCTACATCACAGCCACACCTTCTAGGTATCAATGAAGAAGAAAAGGTAAAAGAAAAGGATCTTTGATTTTTAGGGATTTTCACCTCTCTTTATCCTCTCTTTCTACCTTTCTTTTTCCTCAAAACTTATGAGAGAGGGAGAGAAAGCTCACCTTGGACATCAATGGTTGACTTAACCATCAAAGGGGGAACGTCAATGACCCCACCGGTGCCTTTATGACCAATTTTCTTCTATTTTGCAACTCATGAACAAGCTTTTCAATGGATAATGACATACACCAAAAATCGAGCACAACATTTGGCACTTTTTGTGGGAATTGTCATTTCGTCATTTCAATTTATTTTCTCCTCTTTCGTTAGGGTTTAGGGTTTGCACTTCTTATGTTTCTCTTTATTTTATTTGAGTAAAAATTGACCTTTGTCAAATATTGGTATTTTACTTTTTGTTGGTTATTTTTGTTATATCCTGTCCAAATGGACTTTTATTTTGGTATCTAAGTGATTTGCATTTTCCCTTTTTTATTGCTTCCTCTTGTTCTTAGTTTGCTCCAATTTTCTAGTTTCCTTTTCCTTTTCCTTTTCCCCACTCGTACATCTTTCTTTCTTTGTCCTTTTCTTTTCTCCTTTGTAGTTGTTTTTCATTCCTTCATTTTTACCCATGATTTCTTGTCTAGAAAAATGATGTTCAAACTTGGCATTATTCCAACTTACAAGCAATGGGTTTTCTAAAATTTTCCATTTAGTTTTTAAAAATGCCTAAATAAAAAATAAATATTTTGAGTAGGTGAGAATTTATTAGGCGTGTAACAAAGGTAGAAGGAGTAGGTGGATTTGGTGATATTCAGGGAAAAAAAGATATATAAAAAAAAAAAAAGACAAAACGGAAAGAGAAAAGAAATGAAAATATGGATTAGATAATGTTTTGGGCCATAAAATTATTTTGGGCCATATAACTTTTTTGGGACCAATTACTATTGTGGAATATATTACCCTTATGGCTCATTTATAACTTCAAGGCAAGCAATGAAATTAAAAAAGAATGTGCTTTTCAGGCTTTTTTTAAGAAAGGAAAAAGTGAAAAAATAAATCAAAAAACAAGATTCAGAACTCGTTGTATATTGGTGAGCTATATATTTTGGATCTCTAGAGCTTGCTGAATTTGAACTTGTGAAAGAAGTTGCTGGGTTTCAGCTCCTAAAGGAGATCACTGGATTTCAGCCCCTAGAGGAAGTTGCTAGACTTCAGTCATAGAGGAATTCGATGAATTTCAGCCCCTGTAAGAAGTCGCTAGATTTCAGCTTCCGAAGGAAGGCGCGGGATTTCATCTTCTTGAGAATTTGCTGAATTTTAGCTCCTATAAGACTTTGCTAGATTTTAGCTTCTGGAGGAAGCCCCTAGACTTTATCCATCTAAGGAATTCGCTAGATTTCAAATCCTAGAGGAAGTAGCTAAATTGCAGCTTTTCAAGGAAATTGCTTAACTTGAGCCCCACGAGTAAATCGTTAGATTTCAACTCCTTGAAAGGGACGTGAACCCTTACACAAGCAAGCTCAAAATAAGGATATTGCAGGCATCAACTCAGTTCGACACTTGAAACCCTTTGTTCCACAAACTAGAGGTGTCCCACCACCATCCAGCAGTTAGTGCCACAACCACTTCAAGGACAAAATGAAAAAAGAGTAGCAACTCTTTCATAGAGAGCATGTTTATCAGATTTGGGCATTCCAACTTAACATCAGCAAATGCGATATGAACATATTTCAACCACTAGAAAGAGATTAGCTCGTGTAAATTCTCCATGACTTTGTGAGAAATCTCGAGATCATGGAGATAAGGGACTCCTGAATGGGTAGATGGAAACTCAAACTAGAGACATTGCTCAATTCCAAAAATCTCAGCATAACATTGCTAGATCGGAACTCAAGAGAGGACATTTGGTAGCATGAGTTGGAGAAAAGAAAAAAGGTGGAAACTTTAAGTTTCAAGCTTTTCCATGAGCTAGAGATAGAGGAATCAAATCCCCCTTAAGATCTGTGAGTAAGGCTCTCCTCTATCCGGATGACAGACTAGATATGGACAATCTTAAGTTGTCTCTTAATGCAAGAAGTCGAGTGTGTGAGAAGGTGGAGCAAGTGCAAGCTCAAGTAGAGCGCTTACGGTGAGCTAAAATGGAGTAAAAGAATGTGTAGCCAAGCTGAGTAAATAAAGAGAGGTAAAAATTTCAGGTCTCCAGCTCCAACACGAGCTAGAGATAAAGAAGGTAGCCTCTGCTTAAAATCAATGAGTGATGCTTTCCTTCATCAAATGATAGGTTGGATAAAGATGATCTTAGCATGTCTCTCAATACAAGATAGTGGGCAAGCAAGGAGAATGTGTGAGCATGAGCTTAGACTATACATGTAAGTCGAGCTCAAAATGAATATGAGAGGATGCAATCGCAGATCAAGCAAGACGAGAGAGAAATGCAAATGTAAAAGGAGAGCATGCGAATTTGAGTTGAGGAAAGAATGAGAATTTGAGGCGGAGAATGACAGGAGACATCCTATTGAGCTAGGACCTCAAATAGCTTGCGACGTTGCATTTGAGAGACAAACTCAGATGCCTTGTGGGTATCAAGCTCCTGATCCAAAGAATTATTTAGGCAATCATCCTTTCTATGCTTTAGGCTTGAGAGTAAGATAAACCATGTTACCTTTCACGAGTGAGATTCACCAAACCATCATTCCACCAAATTTCAAGATTCCAACTTTGGAATGCTACGAGGAAAGAAGTGACCCCATGGAATATTTTGGAGCTTATCAAGTATGGATAGAGTTTGAATGAGCTGAAGATGCAATTAATGTATGGCATTCCTCCTGACCTTGGAGATATGGCTAAGACTTGGTTCAATGGATTAAAACCTAAATCAATCAACTTGTTTAGCCAGTTGATTTGTGGGGGCTCGTCCAAAGAAAAAAATTATTGTTCAAAGGGAAGATGAATCTATGTAAGCTTGTATACAAAGATTCACTAAAGCAATGATGCAAATAAAAGAGTATACTAATGATAAAGCCATGCAAGCAATGCAAGATGGACTATGAAATAAGGATTTTATATAGACTACGGCTAAAAATCCCCCACAAACATTCTCAAAGATGCTAGTTGAAGCTCAAAAGCATTTAACTGCTGAGGAGGTCATTGAACTGAAAAGGAATCTTAACATATAAGAAAGTCCAATCAAGAAGGATGAAAATAGAACCGAAAAAGGTCCACAAGATCTAATAAGTATATTTGAAAGATATATTCCTCTCAATGTTGCTCGCTCAAAGATGATTATATCTTAAAGACGCCACATCCAATATTGACCCAACAATAAATATTGTCAATATCATATTGATTTTCAGAATAACATGGGTAATTTTTTTGAGTTTAAAGAATAAACTGAAGATCTCATTCGACAAGGCTAGCGTAAAGAGTTTGTTTAAGTTATGATGAATAATAATTTCAGAATCACCTTGCTAAAATCTTGTAAACTGAAGAAAGTATTATTTGAAGACTCTACTAAGGCAGCTCATATAAATAATTGGAAGGTGAAGCATATGAAGTGATATTGTAAGCGGTGTAAATATTTTGAAGCATTATAAGTCACTTGCCAAATCAATGGAAAAAGTTATTCAGGAAAACATTTTAAATTCCTTGGGGTTTACCTCGGTCTATAGGATGAGGTGAACTGTCATACTAACCTTCTGGGTTCACTTTAGTCTGTGCAATAAGGTGAAGTGCCATCTCAACTTTGGCAATTCACCTCGGTCCATGCGATGGGGTGAATTGCCATACCAATTTTTGGGATTCACTTTGATTCATGCAACAATGTGAAGTACCATACCAATTCTTGGGGTTCACTTCGGTCCATGGGATGAAGTAAACCGTCATCCTAACTTTTAAGGTTCACTTCAGTCTATGCAATTAGGTGAACTGCCACATCGACCTTTGAGGTTCACCTCAGTCCATGCAATTAGATGAATGTTATATAAATTATGAGGTTCACCTCGCTCCATGTGATAAGGTGAACTACCATATCAAGCTAGAGCTAAGGTTGAAGTGCTCTTGGAACTAGAGCTTAGCTCAAATTTGACCAAAAGCTGATGTTGAGCTCGATTTTGACTACGAGCTAAAGTGATTCTGGAGCTAGAAGGAAGCTTAGATTCGACAATGAGTTGAAGCTCAGCTCCATTTTGACTAGGAGCTTAAATACAACTTCACTTGGAGCTTCGTGTTGGAATACTCCTTAAGCAAAAATGATTCCTTCGTATTCTAGCCCTAATTGTCAGCGCCTAGTGAGCCATACATGTAAAATTGATTTTATTTAAATAAAATTAATTTGGGAGCTAATGTTGTGGAAATTTTAGATAAAAGCTAATGAGCTCACAAAAGTCTACAAGGTAATAGAGCCCTAAAGCAAAGCTTATCAAGCCTCACCTAAAACACAATGTGGGAAGATCACATGTGGAAGATGAGAGTAAGTGACAGGACCAGCTTCGAACATCCCTCCAAATTATCCAGAGAAGCCCTACCTGAGAAAAATTCTATCAGAACCCTTCAGGGTAGGCAACAGAATCCTCCTCAAAATGGGATTTATTATACAAGTAATCAATAAATAAGATATAATTTGTGAAATAAAGCATGCATCACATTGATATACTGATAGTCATACAAAACTATTAATTTAGTTCGAAAAGTAGGTGGAATATCATAGCCATTAAGTGAGATAAGCATAAATTGTAATTAATACAATCTGGAAGTAAACAGAATAAAAGTAACAGAGTCTATTACATAATCAATAAAATAGTAACAGAAGCCAAGTACAGATATGATGCCAACAGTAGCTCATGAGAACATGTAACTAGGACTTGGGAGAATGAGGTTAAAATACAAAACATGAAATTCGAATATCTCAATGAGTGCTCCTAGGTAACTAAAAAATAGATCTTCAGTAGGTAAAAAAATTTACACTCAAAACCTCACATCACTCTTTGAAAAGTTCCCCATTTTGAACATAATTTTACAAAACCCTTAGCTTTATTCCCAAAACTTCTTAAATGAATAAAACACAATTTAGGGGTAAAATTTCATTTAATACAATTACTTAAATTCATTTTTATTGAACAGATTCTCATAAAATGCCAAGTCGATTGGCCACAACCCGTCAAATCAAATAGATGGACTACAATCCATAAATTCAAAGACCAGTCTAAAGCCATAAATCAATAATCATATATCAAAATTTGTACCACACTCTAGTATCTGGAAGTGTTGACCCTCAGCGTCTTGGTGTCATTATAGGCATGGGAAGGGGATATAACTCATAACAATGGACCGGCGTCCCAAATACATCATGGCCGAATCCTAATCATCTCTCTCTTGACACGTGTCAGCAGCAAATAATGACGTAATATTGTAATAGTGTGCATAATATCATACATATCTCAATCAATAAATCAATATTGTGTGGTACTCCTCAAAAATCATTTCCGAGATCATTCATCATCGAATTTCATCAATTTTTCAAATCCGTTTATATTAAAATCATAATAAATTCAACAATTTTCCAAAATATTATATTTTGAAAAATTCAAGAAAATATTCAAATTGTTCAACCACCCTTAAACTTTTTAAAACTCACAAAAGCCATAACTTTTTATGAAATCACTATTTTACTTAGAATTTCAAAAATTTACGAAAATAACCAAAAATTTCATAAATCACCGAATAACCATTTAAAACACAAATTTCATATTTATTCCAAATAAATATGAGTTCCATTATAATCACAAATACATGGCATAATTTAGATTCAACAACCATTTAAATCCACGTATATCATATATTTAATAAGCAAAATTTAAAAGCACAAGAAAATCCAATCGAAGAAAATCAAATGCAATTCAATCGTAATAGTATATGATCACAAAATATTTAGAAAATAAATACACTGGCTGATCAAATACGTGCTCTTCGGACCATCTCTCAACTATACACGAATGCCTAAAATAATTCACTGAATTTTTTTTTAATTATCAAAAAAAATTAGTCAAAGGCTGTTGTGGTATAATTAACTCGCAAGTGCACGAATCAACAAGTAATAAAGTGGAGTTCTAAGAGAATTCCGATATCGATCCCATGAGGAATATTGTCTTAGTTAATGAAATTAAATAAACTGTAAATTAAACTTTGAAAATTAAAAGAAAGTTTGTTTGATTGTTGTGTGTATCCATGCATGAATTTAAAAGCAAAGCAATATTAAAAACAAGAACAAAGCAGCAAGTATGATTTCACAAATTTTAAGAAACAAGGATTATGATTTCACCACTAATACTCCTATTTAGCCCTAATGCATTATAGATTCATAAGTTAACCCCCCTTTAACCACATATGACTAGAAGTTGATTTCTCAATGCATTCTATTCTAGCAAGCATAATGTGTTTATTTAGTTCTAATCTAAACAAGGAAATTTAAGCCCTAAGACATGCAAACTCAATAAATCGTGTTAAAGTTGCCACTAAGGCATGCAATATTTCTATAACCATGTATTTTATTGTCCATCCATATATATACTCCTTATTTCTAAGCCAATATAAATACTTAATCAATCCACCTTTTCATGGAAGCATTAAGAACTACAATAAAATATTAACCTTAAACATGAATCGAATTTAAATATGCATTAGAAACTAAATAGTCATAAAAGGGTTACTTCATAATCCTTATAGAAAAATTAGCTACTCATCATCTCAAAATTATCCATGAAATAAATAAGAGACAACATAGATTATATAACAAAGAAAATAAGAGAAAAGAAAACAAATCCGAATTTATGACTGCTGCAAATTGGTTCTTCAATCCTTTCTTCTTAGCTTCTTCAAACTATGATCAAAGCCTCAAGGTGACTCCTCCAAAGGCTGGTCGAATCTCCTTGGACTTCTCTTTGTGTAGCACAACTTTGCTCTCTTAAAAACTGACTAATAAATCTAACTAAAAAACCTATGTTGCTGTGAGAATGGGGAGGAAAAGAAAGGGAAAGATGCGGCTGGAGAAGGAGAAAGACTGCTATAGCCGCGAGGGCTAGTGAATGGTGTAAAGAAGATTATTTTCACTTTCAAGGTAGCAATCTATTTATAGGAGAGGTTTAAGAGTGGTTCAACCCTAAGGTATCTCTAAAACCTAGAGAATATAGGAGATACAATATTACATAATCTCAATCTCCATAAATTCTCTATATGACCGGCCATCCTAAGGACATAGAGGTATTTTGTGCCTCATGTTCACACTAGAGATAGAGATACTTTCCTTATCTTCTTAAGAATCATAATCAATCTCTAATATCCCTTCCTTTTATCCCAAATATTATTCCAAATAAAATAATTAGAATAATCTGACATTCCATGTGTTATGTGATGTGGCAAAATTGGATAAATGGCTGATATGTGGTGACATGGCAATCCAATCACAATGGTAGTCCTAGTAAGCATAAAAGTTTCCTTTTTTATCTTCAATGATCATCAGGCAGATTCCACGTACACTTTGGGTGACCAAATGAACTCCGAATCCAATGATTTTTGTTGTAAACGTTAGGTATATGTCTTATATTTCTAGGAATATATTGATTGCATAATTTGGACATCAGGAAGATACTCAAATTCTCATTTTCCCAAGACAGTGTAAATCTGCCGCAACTGATGAATTTGTTAAATTTGTAAATCAAACTGGCACTGATTGGCCAAACCATATGCAATGAAACTTTGAAAAACCCAAGAATATTGAATCAGGAATCATTAGAAACTGAAATCGCACAAAAATTCTAAGTGTGGCTTCAGATATGATTTTTTTAGTAAAGGTTGCACAGAAACAAGGTAATTCCAGCCTTTGTCTTTCTTGTACTGAAAAATAGAAAAATTCAGTATTTAAGTATTTTTCATTAACAATTGATTACAAACTAACTCAAATTCAATATAAAAAGTGGCATAAAAACATTAACATTTTATGCCTATCAAAGGCTCAGAGGAGTTTCTTGAATCCTTAATTACAAGATTAAAACTAATTACTAAAATTTTCTTTCAATTTCTGTAATTATGAAAATGCCCTTATCGACCATACACCCAAAATTTGAAACTTTTGATTTCTCCAAAATTAACCAAATTGAGCACCGGGTTATGTTCCCAAGACCTTTAGGAACTTAGGTGAGTGCCCAATTTCACTCAATTTCATTTCAAAACAGTCTGATTTCAATATCAAATTTCGGCTTTGGATTGAAATTTGAATTTTTCCATTTCAGGTCCATTTTCTACAAACTTTATAATGAAATGCATTTCAAGATGAAATGAATGAGAAATTACCTTCAATTTGATGATTCTTCACCATCAACGATCAGAATTATTCCCCTAAGATTGCATTCACGGCTAAACTTAGGCATTTTTCGATCAAATTGACGACATAGCTAGCTTGCCCATGACCTAAAGAACATGTTGAGACTGGTGGTGAGCATCGACTTGCCACCGTTTGCTTTGCAGGAGAAAATGAAGTTTTGACCAAAAAGAGAGTTCGTCGGAGACGTTAATGACGAACGAGGCAAAGAGGGACCTCAGGTTAGCTTTACTGGCTTCAAAGGAAGCTTTTTGGGCGGGTGGTGCACCACCACTCTTCAGCAGTGGAGAAGAACGACAACAGCTCGTGAGACCGAGTAGCAGTGACTTTGGGAGGCGCGTGCCTTGCATTTGTGGGTCTCCAGAGCTTAGCGAGCTGCAGACAATGTCGCCAGAATGGTCTATGCTTGAGTTGGTGGTTGTGTCATGCCACTCACCAAAGATTGGTGGGGATCTAGGTGGAGGATGTGACTGTACGAATGGTTTTTCCATCATTTTGGGACCATTTTCTAACATGTTACAATGGTTTTCTGGTGCCTAAATTAGTACCACCATGAAGCTCATCACACAAACTTTCCAACTGTACCTAGAACGCATCCTAACTCCAACGGATGAGAGAGATTCAACCGGTGAAAGGTGGTGTGGCCATAAGATCTACTTTCTCTCTCTTCCCATTAGATGCAATTTTTTTTCATAGAAGATGATGAAGAGTAGTGCTTTGGGAAGTGTGAAAATAGTATTTAAAGACCAAATTGTGAGCTTTTATTTGTTGACAACTGTAGGGCACAAATATTTGAATTAAAGTGCTCAAAAGGCATTGAAATGCATCTACTAAAGATTAAGAAGAGTACATATAAATTTAATTCTAATCTAGAAATTAAAATATGATTTCAATTGACCCTAACTAAAAATCTACAACTCCAATTTGGGTGTGCTGACAGTTTACTCACTCGTGGCGATGACCTCTACGCTATGCTTGATACAGTTTAAGTAGAAACTTGCCCAGATAAAAAGTCAACATTGAGTCTCTATCTAATCAACCTAATCCAAATCCACAAACAAGCAATGTGAGCAAATTTGGGATGCTACAATAAGTCTCCAGGTGGGACCTATTTCCACATCACAAAACTCATTCTCTCTCCCTTTGATGCCACGTGTCATCCGATGAAGTATGATTTTATGCCTCTACATCTTAGACACACTTTTAGGTATAAATAGAAAAGAGAAGGTAAGAGAAAATGATATTTATTTTTTGGGATTTGCGCCTCCCTTTATTCTCTTTTTATCTTGATTTGAGAACCATTTTGTCTCTCCCTTTTCATTAATTCTTCTCTTTGTCCACTGATTATAAAACCATTTTTTGGTCTTCTTCTTCAACTATTACACACTCAAGACTATAGTTTTCTTTCCTTAAAACCGGTGAATAAAGAGGGAGAGAAAGATCACATTGAGCATCAATAACTGACTTTATCATCGAAAAGAAACTGCCAATGACTCTCTCAGTGCCTTTATGATTGATTTTTTTCTATTTTGCAACTGGTGAACAAGCTTCTCAATAGATGATGACACACACCAAAAATTGGGCCCAACATTATATACTTGCATTTTTCTTTATTCAATAATATTATATAGTTAAATTTTATCTAAAACTCTTCTATAATATGCTAAAAAAAATTAAATTTAGGTCTAATTTTGATATGTATTTTAATTTGTAATTAGATTAAAACCAATCCAAAGGAAACCAATTAAAATAATAAATCCAAAAGATCTTAATTAAACTGGATTGAATTAAATTTTTAATTCAGATTGGAGATTAAACTGTGAAATCCAAAATAGATTATTATTATATTGGTTTAATTATTACTACAAAAGTATTGTATTACAAATGCCCTTTTTTCCAGGGAATTTTTTAAATGAAACCCCTGCCAATAAATGACACGTGGCAATAATTATTTGGAAGAAAAAAAATAATATTGGGTATAACCGGTTGCAAAAAGCAAGAAAATGGGGAAAAAAAAGAAATTGGGCAGGAAAACCAAATGCATGGTTAGAAAGCTGCTATGTAGGCAATTAAATATTTTATATATATTAAATGTGTTTAAAAATGTTATTGATTATGCATCCATATTACATGTTATGGACGAATGTTACATAATATGATCAATATTACACGATATGGATAAGTATTACATTTGATGGACATATACTACACATTATAGATTATATTACATGAAAAATAAAATATTACCAAGTATGAATAAATTTTATATGTTATTGATTAATATTACAAAATATGAACAATATTACTCTATATGGACAAGAAAGACAAAATTATTAAATAAAGACATATAGTTACCCGATATGGACTAATATTGACAATATTACTAACAAAAGGAAAATATTACTCGTTTTGGATTTATATTACGCAATATGGATAATTATTGCCTCGTATGAAAAATCTTACTCAGTTTGGACAACGAGGTCAATTTTACAGCTTATGGAAACATATTACTAAGTATGGAACAAAGTTATGTATTTTGGACAAATATTACACAATAAGACAAAATTACCGAATATGTACAAAAAAATACCTGTTATTACCTAATATTGACAATATTACTAGAAACGTAGTTTCTAGTATATTTTAAAGATTCATCATCCAATTCATCAGAAAATATATTTGGTGCATACTCACAACCTATGCCATATTTCTCAATGCATTACATTGGTAGTATTATCCTAAATAAATTTTATGATGAATTGGAGGATGAAATCTTTAAACTTTCATAGAAAACTATGTTTCAACCAAGGTCAGATTTTGGGATTGCTATTAGATAATGTTTTGGTCTCTACCACACATCATCCATTGATGCACATCATACCAATTACAAGTACTCCAATGATGCAACAAATACCAAAAATCCTCCATATATACAATGTTCCGTGGGCCAAATCATTCGCTTTAGGGCATATTTTAGAAGCAATATCTTCCTGCGTATCGCATTGTTGAATGTATTGGAAGTACTCCCTCTCAACTTTTTGCAATGACGAATAAGACTTGTACATGTTCCCCTTCCATCCATTAACTTGTTCATGACACTAATGCCATGAGTGATATATTCCTTGTTTGTGGCATCTAAAAACAACATACACTCTGTTACCAACCATCTCCACTGCCATGTACATATGCATATACAATTTAAATTACAAATGTTAATAAACTGAAGGAGTTAAAAAACATATAAAAAAATCAGCTCACAATTGAATACGAACTCACTTACTGTGGACATTTTGTCTATATAATAAATAAATAAAGTACATATAAGTTATTAAATATTCAATTGGCAATTAATCCACATGAACCAGGAAACACAACTTATCCCCTTCAATCAATGCAACATTCCATTTATCTGGTTCTTAGTTGTGACCGTACCTGTGTAATGAACCTTCATTGATTTACACCAACCAAAGGTAATGCTTTGATGTACTTGCAAACTGAAGTAATATACAAATGATCTTCAGCCCAGTTGACCTTCCTTAACCAGTAATATCACTTTCTAACTGCACTAAGGATGTTCTAATGAGGAATAAAGAGTTAGAAACAAGATAAAGAATTAAAAGATTCAACACACATATATTCTACTGAATCACAGGTACGCTGACATTAAACCAAAAAATGTTGACATACATGTAAAGAAACAACATTTATGTAGCATTTTTTTGCCAAGATCTGAAGTTATTTTCCTTATGTGTAATATGTTTTTTTTTCAATGTTATTTTTTTGGAAAATATGATATAAAAAACCCCATTACAATATTTTCACCATCTTCAGAACTAGCAAGACCAAACCCATAGATAAGAAAATAAAAAATAAAATTAACAGTTAATTTTTTAGAAAGTATTCAGAAACATTATATATAGCCCACCCCATTTTTTCGGTCCTAGCTAAATAATCCCACCATTTTGTGTCATTTTTTTTTTAAAACAAAACTAAACTGATTTGGGTTTATGCCATGAAAAATCCTGACCAAACTCTTATAACTTTTGACCCATGATTTTTCATTAAGGGCCAATATCACCACCAATATTATTTTTAGGAATTACTTGCAAAAGTTTGAATATTAGAGTTATTATCATAGGTATAACTCTCAACATATGCTTGTTTTGGTTACCTCTTCAGTGATATCCAAGCACTTAACAGAGGTGGAATGGATCAAGAGCCCTCGCGAAATGGAAATGTTGAACCTGCCGAAAGGGTTGGTTTGATCTTAACTGAAAGAGAGTGAAATAGGGGAGATGGATAGAAACAAAATATCTGTGGAGATAGAGAGAGATAGTCTAAATTGGCAAAAGCTTTCCACACAAGACATATGGGGCATGTGGTTGATGAATATCCACTTTCACAAGAGTATATTTCTTTTGATTTTATAACACGAGAGAATTAAAATTTTGAATTTCATATCTGGTGCACCAATTTGTTTGGGGAAACAATAACTGGGCAGGTAACTTTATATTTGGGCTCAATTGTATCATGTTTTTATATTTGGGCTCAATTGTAATATGTTTTTATAATTTTGTTTTTATTTTTATTAGATTAAGGCTTTATTTTCTTAGGACATTTTCATTTGGTTTTGTTCAATTGTATTTAATTGGATTTTGGTCAATTATGTTAAATTGTATTTAATTGGCTTTGGTCATTTATGTTCAATTCTATTTAATTGGATTTGGTCTTTGTTGTTCAATTAAGATTAATTGGATTTTGTCAATTGTGTACATGTAGTTTATCATTTGTACAATTGCATGCAATAATGTTCAATTTGACACCACATTTATATTGTAACCATATTAAAAGGTATATTCTGACAGCAGCATTTCAACATATTCTAATTAAGATCTTAATGTATGCATATATCTTTTTCTTAGGTTATGGTTGACTCCCAAAGCAATTCATTTCCATGTCACAATAGTACAAAGGAAGCAAGTAAAGTGTATAAAAATGGCAAAATGTACATCTCATTGACTACGACGATATGATTGGTGAGGAGTTTAATACTCTTATCGAAGCATCTGTCTTCTATAAAACAGACTCGAAGATAATTGGATTTTGTTTGCATAAATTTCATATGAAGAAATATACCATGGTGAGATTAGGAAATGTGTCTGGGTATGTGCTAAACAGTGGTATAATAGTTTAATTTGGTTGGATAACACTAACAAAAAATGTGAAGCGAAGGCAATAACTAGAGAAAGGTGTAAGGCTACATTCGGCGAGGTTAAGAACTATGTGACTACTAAATGGAATGTATCTAAATTTTTCCTGAAACATTCGCATCTTTTACTCTCAATGCATGAAACACAATGTCTTTGATCTAATCAGTTTGTGGATGAACCTTGTTTGACCCAAGCTAAAGCGATGCACAATGTTGGCACTAGGACAAGTAAAATAATGTAGTACATGGTTGACCAGTTTGGTGGATTTGAACATGTTGGATTCAAGCTCATGATTTGCATAACCAATTCATGAGAGAACGCAAATTGGGCATATACGTAACTGATTCAGAGACCTTGATTGCCCACTTCATGAGAAAGGGGGGAGATGGATGTTGATTTATATTTTAGATATGCAGTAGATTTTGAAATGCAACTAGGGAATATTTTCTGGGTTGACTCTATCGAAAGTTTCGATTATACTTCATTTGATGATGTAGTGGCATTCGATGCAATGTACAAAATGAATGCATTTGGAAAGCCTTTGGTAATGTTAGTCGATGTCAACTATCACTATCAGACTGTCCTTTTTGGTATGGCTTTGATTGGAGACAGAACAGTTGATTGCTAAATACATTCCTTGATGCAATGAATAATGAGCATCCTCTGTCTGTTGTCGCAAATGGAGACAAGGCAATGCGAAAGACAATTTCTTTGGTTTTACCCAAATCCCACCACTAGTTATGCATTTGGCATTTAGAGAGAAATGATAAAGAAAATTTGCACGATGTGGATGTGGTTAAGGCCTTTACAAGTCTTATGTTGATGAATACACTTCAAATTAGTTTCAAGTCTGTTGAAAGAAAATGGTCAAAGAGTTTGACCTTCACAATAATGTGTGGGTGCAAATGATGCATGAAACAAGAGAGCTTCGGATGGAAGCATTCATGAAATATTTTTTTTTCCGGCATGCGTAGCACACAAAGATGCGAGAGCATGAATGCGTATATTAATAAACATAGCAAGGGTTGATAGGGTTGTTTCAAGACTGAGGAACAAAAAGATGACAGATGATGTTGACACCAAATACAACTTTTCAATCCTAACTACGCATATTCAGCTCATTGAGAAGCACGCATCTAAACTGTACATGCATAGACTTTTTAAGAAGGTCCGAGTATAGATGATGGAACATGGGGGCCTTAACATGCTTGACTGCATGGACTACAGAGATAAACGTACATACACGGTCACAAAGTTCATGAATCCTGAAGTGAGCTAGCTGGTTTCATACGATTACAACCATAATCACATAAAATGCTCATGCAACCTTTTCTATGGCATTGGAACTCCTTGCAATCATGCATTCTACGTAATTAAACAAGAGAGTCTCTGAGCCATTCCGAATTTGCTAATTCTCAAAAGGTAGCAAAAAGATGCAAAGATTGGGAGAAATTGTAATGTTCAAGTGCAATCATCGTCAGATGACATGACATCATCCATTAGGTATGGAGCATTAGTAGCCCACTGTAGCAAAGTTTGCCTCTATCGGTCAAAAACATAAAAAGGTTATAGGGAGGCAACCCAAGACATAATGCGGCTAGTTAGTCGTCTTGAGGAATTTGCAATGGTGCATGACCAAACGGAGTTGGGCATGGGAGATAGGAAAGGTAAAAGACATATTATACAGGATTCAGTGGCTGCCAAAATGAAAAGAGGCATTTCGGGTGGAACCAAGGAGTCAAAAGAAAGACGATGTGGTTTATGTAAGAAAGTCGGGCCTCATAAAGAGAACATGTGCCAAATATGTTGTGACAGACAATAATGATGCTTCAGCTGACAGGGAGAGTGAGGTTATGGTTGAATCTTCTGAAACAATTGACTTATGAACAATCATGAATTTGTGCACAACGCAAGCTAAGAAAGTGTTGTTAGTGACCTTAGTCCCCCAAATACTTTCCATTCACAATAGTATAATGATGCCCCCAAACATATGCCCAACACGCTTAGACAATGGTGGTTTCCAGGTACATGAGTAAAATTATTTATTGTGTTCAATTTCGTTCTCTTAATTTATTTTAATGTGTAATTGGGTTTATGTTTGGGAACAATAAGATGGTTTTCTAGCATGTACATATTAATTTGGAAACCATGTTTTGGCTGGTTGGTAGCTTTATTTTATATATTTAGGGTATGTGATTATACAATATTTTTACAATTATGTAAGCCAATTAAATAGTAGCTACTAATTATTCTAGGTACTTGAGTCGATATGGATATATTGTTTTAAATTGTATTCTCCTCTTCTACTTTAATGTGTAATTGGGTTTATGATTGGGAACAATAAGATGATATTGTATCATTATCTCCTTAATTTGCCACAGATTTTTTGGGTTGGATGCCTATTTTTTATTTATTGGTTTTTGATTATACATTAATTTGGGTGATCCACGTTTCAGACATGCAATAGCACCAAACGAGGCATCCACCAAGGATGTGATTGCCTTTTAATCCAAAATTGATGAATTGCTCTTTTTGCAATCAATTGTAAGATGTAAATTTTGCATCATTTGCCCATTTTGCCCTGTATGCTTGGGTTGGCAATTATGGTCATTTCAAATGTGGACCCATTTGATATTTATGTCTTATTTTGCATCTTGATCTTGCCTAAAGTAAAACATGCTTCATAATACCAATTTAACTTTCATTATCTTGGATATGAATGTCTTGAGTAAAATGGTTTTCTTACACAATCATGGCAAATGCTAATATATGATGGTTAAAATCCAATTAACACGTATGAATGCACATATATGGTTAAGATGCTTTTTGTTATGGTTTACACAACTTCTTAATGATTAAATCAAGTAGCTAAGAGAACTGTGAGACTTAAACCATACCTTATTAATTTGCCTATTCTTATTTCAAATTTAGCTAATATTCCGGTTACAATTTTGGTATATCAATAACTGCCTGTTTTTATGTTTTCAATCATTTAACTTGAGAAAATAAATAAATTTCATAGCTTTCTATACTGGATGGCCCATAAATAATAAAATAAACACATATACCTGGACCAATTTGATATAAACAAAATATAAAGGAAGTACTAAATAACATCCAAACGCAAGCCAAGATAAATGCCTTTTACAAATGAACAAAACCCGAACAGGTTGTAACAACTTCTATGGCTGTTGTCATGGGTGTTTCCTTCTTGATTTTGTTCTCCTCAACACCGATGTTGATTTATTTTGCGGATGCGGTGTATCAACTCGGTCCCCTAAATCTCTGATATGATCTTGCATAATCTGTGTCAATTGACCAAACTTTTTATTATGGTTCTCAAAAAGGAGATCCATAACCATCCAGCATCATTCCATCTGGGAGTCAAACTATGCAAAGAAGCTTCGTTAGATCAATATCAACAACCAATTTAAAGCATAAGGAAATAACCGGTAGTCATAGAAAAATTATGAAAAAAAATATATGGAAAAAGAATACCATAGTATTGCTGAAAGTAAATGACTCCATATACTTGCCCATGTACAGCCCACAATCGAACCCATTATATTGAGTTGTGATGTTGTCCAGTTTATAGATGGCCATTGATCCAAAATGGGAAATACATACACTTTCATTATCTCTCCAGCCAAGATGATAACTAACGCCTTCAACTACATTAGACCAATACACAAATTTTTAAAAAAAGCCAAAGACAACAGCAAGAAGCCGGTTTCAATCACAGACCCAATATAAAGAATCAGATCAAATAAAGAAAAAAAATAGTATTTCATCGATATAGACCCATAGGAGCCATGACCTTACAATAATGCTTCAACCATACAAGCCATAAACCGATATAACAATGTCTCAATCTTCCTACAAAAACTCTATTTGCCTAAACCATTCAATAATTCCAATCCTAAAGAAGATAACATCAATGTCAAGCTATGGGATGGCATCATTTTTGGAAGCTAAACTGGCAATTATTATAGGAAAGATGCATCAATGATCAATTACAACAAAGAAAAGCATTCCAACGGTGTAATATAATGAAAGATTTTTTAAAAAGATAGAAAATAATGAAATAAACAATAACATGCAGTCAAAATTGTTGTCGACAAAAACAAACATTGTATGCATTCTATTATCTACACTTAGAAATCAATTGATATAAAAAAATACCATTACCAATCATTAAACATTCATGCACAAAACAAATAATTGCTCATTGAGAACACTAAAAATAGACGAGTTACCAACGAATAAGCTGCACTCTCTCGCTTGCGATTATGCCTCGCAGTTGTGAAACAATCCCAAATTTCAGTAGTCACGTCTTTGATGTGCACAACAATTAGAAACCAGTGCTGATCATTATCATTCATGGAGATGTAAATATGGAAAATAAATGGGCAAAAAAGTTGAAAACAATGTTATTTGCACACATTGGAGAAAAGAGAGTTGCCCATATGAAGAATTAAACACTTAGTGATATACAAGGCATGAACATATGCATATCCAAGTATCCAGCTACTAACCTTTTTATAGCAGTTAAGCTTCCCATAGTATTTGGCAAGGAATTTCCAATTGTTTGTCGATGTTTGAATATTGGAAGCCGAGGTCTTTTTACTTAATACCTTTTGCTGCACAAGTAGTAACACACAATGTGAGAACATCAACCTTAAACATGTAGCATTTTTAGAAACCAAGAGAGGATGTAGAGGCATTACAAAAATCCATACCAGAAAAACTGGCGTTAGAAACCACTTATGGGATTCTTTCGACTTGTGCTTGGCTCTTTCATGGAAGGTTAAAGTTTCCATGGCTAGATCAATTACCTAAACACATGTACAAATACAACATTAGAAGATAATAACGGAAAAAATAATATTAGAAATTTTCATTTGTGCAATAGAACTTACTGGATTTTGGATATCTTACATTGGTTTTGAACCATTCACCAGTGCTAAACAAAGAATATTACCTCTGGTATAATATAGATACTCCATTTGAACAATGATCTCGCAACAACAACACAGATAAAACAAAAAATAAGTCATTATAACGTATTTCAAACCGGTGCACCAATGAATACAAACATTAATTTTTAAAGAAATAAAATGTTCGGTATTGACAATTAACTCATACATTTCATCGAGAGTTTTATCAAAGCAGTATTGTAGTAGCTTGCAGCTTGAATTTGGAAAATCTCTATGCACGTCGAACCTACCAGCCTTGATAATATGCCTTTCCCCAATGCCACCCTACGTAGGAAAAATCCTCCAATATGAGAAGTGTGTAAAACACATGTGACACAACAATTACAATAAATTTAAAAGACATGGAATTGACATACGTCACCATGAGAGAGGTGAACTGCCAGAGGATTCAATTGGTGGTCAAAATGTTCTCCAAATGACGAAGAATCATTTGGAACAAAATCAACCACCTCTGCATTCTTCAGGTCGTCATCATTAGTTGATAGAGCTTGGATGGCTTGAAGATCAGATTCATCGGGCGAATGAGTGACCTTGGCAAGTGTAGGTGAAAAATCCAAGCCAATAAAAGGACCTGCATCAATGCAGGTGTTTTGCCTTTATCTTCAACCAAAATCGAGTTGTCTCTGACTAATGATTCCTTCAACGAAGCAACAGACTTAGCTAAATCCGCTATGTCATTCCTGACACCCACATTCAGAGTTGCAAGCTCATCCTTAACCTTGTTTTTGAAACTTGAGAACTCCCCGCTCATTGTTTCCACTTTCTTGGTTAGCTCAGTGAGTTTATGAAAAACGTCGCTCGTAGATTGGCTTCCCAAAGGAATCTTAATGGTAACGTCAGTTGTATGTCCCCTGGAAAACTGGTCTCCAACATGTTCTGCCACCGCAGCCTGTAATAAAAATGGATAAATTATGTTAGAATACCATAATGTGGACAACAATCGAAGATAAAAAAAAATATTTCAGAAACCGTTAGGTTAGGAGCTGACTTGCTTTGAAGATTGAAAACGCAACATTTTCACCATCTTCCTGAATTTCTTCATCTCTTGTTAGCCCCATGCACATATTGCAGGTAAGTTTTAGGAAACTATTTGTTTTCCCACCCATGTGACGTCCATGTAAAATAACTAGTAAGACAAATAAACTAAATAAGGAAGTAAGACAATTAAATTTACCAATTAATAGCAATGCAAAATACACATGAACCTATGATTTTTTTACCTGAAGCACCTGCAAGCATCCACAAAGGTACTATGGATTAGAATTTTTGTACTTCCAAATCCCCTCAGATAGACAGTTGAAAGTCCATATAGCCTATTTTTTCCCTCTAATCGAGCTAGCATTCTAGACTCGACTTAGGTCCTTACTGGGTATGTACACGAAAAAGGTGGGATTCAATATCATCCCTATCAAGAATAGAGTGAAGATCACTCTGAAGTCATCCCCAGTCGCCTCTTTCTTGGCAAATATATGGTGCAGGGCAGCAATAGGGATCGGTCTTTCACCTAACTTGTATTTTGTCTTCAGCTTATCCAATGCATCCATGTCCTCGGCATTCTTGATGGCGCTTCCATTGTCCAGCAGCCTTATCAACCTCTCAACATATGCTGGACCAACAATGTAGACCATCCCACTCAAATCTAGGGTGTGGCTGAAAGGATTGAAATGATCCACCAACCATAGCACCAACGATCTATTGATCGGAGCTAATTTATGCATAATCAGGGATCCAAACCCTAATTCTTCCACCACCTTCTTCTCATTGTCAGTGAAATCATAAGCTACACACCACACACATTCAGGGCTGCATTTGGTGAGAAATGTGTGGCTTTCTTCGATATCACCGTATACCGCTTATTTTCCTTGCCATTGAGGCCTTTCCACTTCTTATCCAACTCTTTCATAGCCTGCATATATATTTCCATATTCAAAATAAGCATTTTTTATGCAAATAACTAACAAAAAACAACATCTGAATAATTGGTTACCTCTTTGGTTATTTTTTTTCATTTTGCTTCATCGTCCCGCGTTCACTCTTGCTGCACAAAATGAGGATAAATAGTTAGAAGTATTCAAGAATGCATAAGTAACTAAAGTAATAACATGAACCTATTAACCATAATGTTTGATTAAACCATACAAGAATCAAACAGAAGAACTCTCAAAGTCACAATAATTGAATATGATAAATAAATGTAAAAAAAAAAAAATCTCTCTCACGATCTTTCAGTTTTAGTGTCCTAAAAAGCCTTAATTTCCATCATTGTTTTCATACAATGGAATGATGACTTATTTTTTTACCAAAAAAAGAAATGATAAAGCAGTATTTTCACAACTCTAAAGAATATCTTAGAAAGTGCATAAATAAATTTTTAAAGGTTTAAAACAGTACTTTCACAGCTCTAAAGAATCTCTAAGAAAAGAGACGGAACAAAATCATGATTTTTTTTTTGTCAGTATGTTAACAAGCACTTATATAATGTAGTTTTGAAAAAGGATTTCCATAAGCTTATACAATAACAACACATATAACTAAAATAGACAAATGAGTGAACATTATATAATAAATTTGGTGCACAATTTTATGTTATGGTACAAATTTGGTGTCGACTTTGGTTAAAGGTTCAATTGTAAGGCAAGCAAAGCTCGCAAATTTTAAAAAAAGAGTTAGTAATGTGAAAAATATAATATATTGTATGCTTGGCTTGGAAACTACAACAAAAAACATTACAGAACTATGCATGCTCATCTACAAACTTTGTGAATACATGAATGTATGTTATTAATTTAATGTGAATTACTATAATATATATATGCAAAGATGACGGACATTGGTCCGTCATATATATTAGTATTTATATGCATGTTATTTAATTTCTATCAAATTAGTGTTTTTAAAAAGACGACCCACATTGTGCGTCGTGAATAACCATCCAAGACTCATCTATGGATTTTTAAAATATATAACATAATTTATTTAGTTAATAAAACATAATTTGTAATAGTCTATATTTATTTTTACTAGATATAAAAATATTATGTTGTATATTAATTTTGCGTAGGTTTATATAAAGATAGATAAATCATGGATAACAATGGATAAGAGAACAAAAGCATTTGAGGATGGTTTGAATAATTTTATAAAATTCAGTGAGAAGAGTATGAATAGTGATGGTAAAATTCCATATCCTTGTTTGGAATGTGGAAATTTATACATTCGCACTGTTGAAGAAGCTAGAGGACATGTGTATTTTAAAGGATTTGATACAAGTTACCGTAGATGGATTATGCACGGAGAAGCTTTGGAAGAGAACATAGATTTTATAAAAGCTAGAAAAATGAATGTTGAAGTTGATGCTAATGTGGGCATAGATGAAGATGATGAAGATGTTGTTGGTAATAACATTGTCATGATGTATGCTGCCTATGACAATTTTATGGATATTCCAGATACATTTAAGAGTTTGTTGGAGGATGCAGAAAAACCCTTGTATCCAGGTTGTAATGTGACTCTGACTGAATATTGTTACATTTCGAGGTTAAGTTTAGAGCATAAGTGACAGGACCCGACCTGCTTGGATTCTGCCTGCGTGACAATGTTGCCACTAAACCACAAGCAGTCGTGAAAATCCGCTAAACAAAATTTTAAAAGGGTAAGAACCAACAGACCGAAAGGTTTCCTCTACTGCCGAAAATTTATTAAAAATTTCGGCAGCATTTCAGCTGTTTTCTAACACTCCCCAAAAAGCTAAAAGTCATAACCTGCAGGGAAAAACATTTCTGAACAATACTTATTCTACCAGCACGCATTTCCCACACAATTAAATCACCAATCAGTACAAAACTCAACACTTAAACAAATATATTGTTTAAGTATGGTGTACCTGCACTCAGTCTAAAACTGAGCTGCCTACATACCTTTTCTACAAGGGATCAAGCTACCTGTAGTTCCGAAAGCATATTTACACCAAATATGCTACAATCAAACACATTCAGCATTTAATCCAAAGAAATACACAATAAATAAATTTCCACATATTAAAATATAAATTTCACACATCACCCACTAACAAAATTAATATCACAAACAATTCATTTACAATTCACACAAACACAATTTATAATGATTAATACACAATAAACATATAATATATATGCTCATCATAGCGAAATCATTTCCCAAACACAACAATTCAATAAAAGTATTCACCGACCCAGTTCACAATTATTTTCATACAACCAATTCACAAATTCAGCTAATTTCAAACCACAACTCTAAGAATTATTTAACAATATCCACATATTATGTTTTCCATAACTAATATCAACCACTACAAAAATCCAATCACAGAACTGAACCCTACAACCCCGGCGTACTAAACCATTTCAAATAATTTCCACAACATCGCCACACACATATCTGTGACGCCAATCATCAAAAATTCCTAATTATCAGGTACTGACAAAACTGTTCACAACCGGGTAAATTCCGATATTTATCTATAATAGGCAAATTATATACCGAAACGAAGCTCGTAACCACTAGAATGCAACCGAGATCTTACCTCGTCCAACCGCCGCCAGTGGTGGCCGAAAAATCACTGGAAAGTCGCGGCCGAGCTTTAACTGATCACACTGCCCGAACGAACAAGATTTGAGACGAATGAACACCGGAATCGGACTCAGGGGGTCCAAAATAGGGGAAAAAGAGGTGACCCATCGCCGGAATCTCGCTGGAAACCGGCGATCGGCGAAAATGGGAGCCACCGGCTTTCTCCATTTTTCCGGTGACATCACGGCGTTTCACGGCCCGCAAACAGTGGGGAAAGAGAAGAGAAGACCGGGCTACCTTTTCGGACGTGTGGGTCGGCCTAAACTCGCCGGAATCCGGCGAATTCGAAAAAGGAAACTCACCGGCTTTCCCTCGATTCCGGCGATCTGGGCTCCCTTCCGGCGATCCAACGGTGCCAACAGGAGGCGGAGGTCGGCGGCGTCATTTCCGGGTAACTGCCGGCCTGATCTCGCCAGAGATGGGCCGTTGCCGGCGGAAAGGAAGGCACGATGGGGTGCGCGAGAGGGAGGCTGCGCGAGGGGGGGGCGGCCGCGTGCGTCTCCCCGTGCCTCTCCTTCCAGATCCTTCTGGATAAATCTTTTAAAGGCAGGGGCAAAATAGTAATTTTTCCCTGCCACAGCAAAATTACCAAAATGCCCTTCATGTTATTTCAGCCATAACTTCTCGGTTTTAACTTGGAATTGAGCGTACTACTAGTCTAGGAACTCGTATCGACTAGCTCTACGCAACGGTACCACAGTCAAAACCATAGCACGCTCACACAAAAAGTCAATCCTGAGCCCTTCCTTGGTCAAACTTGGTCAACTCGGTCAATTTTGAGAAATTTTCAATATTTTTTCTGGGACGAGGTGTTACAGCACCTTCCGTGGCCAAACCCAAAATTTTCTTTTGTTTTTCCACCAGTTGGCAATAAGAAATAAGATGACTAACATTCTTACAAGTCAAACAAAATGGAGGAATGTTCTCATATTGGATTCCAATCTCAAAATCAAACCCATCAACCTCTATAACAACAGAATATGGCAGTTGAGTAGCTAAATCCATGTCCACAAGAACTTTGGCATAATGCTCAAAATCACCTTAAATGGTGGTATTATTAAACTTGAGAGGAATAATCCCACCCGAGCAATGTCATCCAAAGTTTGTGGGTGTTAAAGGCCCAATTTAAGCCACACAAATGAATCCAAACTTGCACATTTGTTGAAATCTGAGACAGAGGATTAAATTCCATGCTCCATTCTTGAAGTCGCAAAATGCCAGGTTTGAAAAAAACTGGACCTTAGCTCCAAACTACTGCCTTATCCTCAGCCCAAAATAATAAAACTTGAAAGAAACCTTTGCCCAAGGAAATCGACCTAAATTTGGAAAGACCCCAAACCTCCGATGATTTCTACTTCAAATCCATGAGTTTCCAAGGCTGTTCACTGCGAGCAAAGAATACACGGGCTATCGAAGAATGCTTGCACAAATTGAGATGATCTTGTAGTACATGTTAACATGCACATAATACCCTTTGAATAATAATAATAATAATAATGAATTAATTGAAAGGCGTAGAAAAATGACATCTCAACTAGGTTGACACTCTCTCCCTAAAAAACTAATCAAGCAAGCTATTTTAAAATTAAGAAATAAGAACCTCTGAATCTAGAAAGAAAGAAATACAATTGTCTAGGCTTCATTAAAGCCTGTTTGAGAAAAATTCCAAAGAAGAAACAACAAACAGGAAAAAGAGTATCCATAAAAACAACAACCAAGCTAAATAAATGCTAAACAAAAATAAGTAGTGAAGCGAATCTATATGTTTCTTGACCAGACAAGCTTTCATGATATATAGATGCAAAAAAAGCAGGAATAGAAGTTCACCAAGCTTTATGTGAAGTCCACCAAGCTTGGTGTGATTTTAATAAAATTAAAATTGTCACTAAAAGTATATTTTTATTGAAAAATTTAAAAATATTGTCATTAAAATTAAAATATCAGTAACAAAAAAAATTAAAATTTGTGACTAATAACATATCATTAATAACAATCTTTATTTTAGTTAAATACTAATTTTAATAAAACAAAAATATTCTTATTTTAGAATTTACATATATATATATATATATATATATATATAAATTTGTTTTATTGGGCTACACTATTGGGGGCTTTTGAGGGCTCCTAGCCAAAATTAATGCTTATTTAACATTCTTTCTATCCTTTACATGATCTATCTTCTATCCTATCAGTTAAATATACTACACTCTTTATCATTTTCAATGCCATTCACTTTAACATCTTCAATCAACGTGAAAATTGTTACACACTAGGTGTTATTGCTAATAAATTAAGGTGAATTTAAGAAAGAGTAAAAGTGAAAAAAAATGAGTGTTTGTAAAATGAGAAAATGGTCGATGAGATAAAATGAGTGAAATTAGTTAGATTTGCATATCAAATTAATTAAGCCTATTTTGATTAGGAGTCCACAAAGCTCACAATAATGTAGCCCACTGCAGAAAACTTCTATATATATAATATGAATAATGC